>CAAKHG010049845.1:11763-34155 GCA_901007715.1 Dactylopterus volitans | reverse complement strand
GGAGATTATTTGTAGAGGAAGTTAACCTGCAAAAAAACACTCACAGAAGAAGAAGAAGAAGAGCAAAGATCTGGCTAACAGCAAATGTGAATGCCCTCCACCTGATTCCCCCGGGAACGCTCCCATCGGCCGAGTCTGGCGACCAGCCGGGTTCTCACCTTCATGGGCGGCATGGCGTCCGCCTTGAACTTGTCTGGGAAGGCTCTGCTGAGGGCGAGGAGGCGGGCCTGCACGTAGAACTGCCAACGACATGTCAGAGGAGACTCAGCGCACAGACCGGCGCTCGCGTTTTGGCGTCTGCTGAGCGTGAAGAACAACAACGCCGGAATATTTTTTTCCCCCCTCGTTCCGGCGGAACCGCGCCGGACCGTCGTCGGTGAAACACACCCGTCCCAGGTATCTCCAGTCCAGCAGGTCGGACAGCCTCTCGGTTCTGTTGCGCTGGATGATGCGCTGGCGCCGGGACTGCTGGCAGAAGTTGAACATGAACTGGGTCAGCTGGTTGCAGGACTCCTCGGGGGCCCGGAACCGCCGGTCCACGATGTAAATGCCTGCGTGAGCCGGCGGGGACGCCCAAGAAGAAGAAGACAGATAGTGAGGTGGCGCTAATTATGACGACATTTATCAGTGTGTGTGCGTGTGTGTGTGTGTGTGTGTGTGCGCACGCGCGTCCACACCGTAGGCGGCAGGGTCCGACACGTGCTCCTCCATGAAACAGCCGAAGCCCGACAGGTTGGTGGTCACGCTGGGGATGCCCATCACCGTACACTCACCTGGAAGCAGGACACGGGTCAGGAAACACACACACACACGCACGAGCGTGTCCGTGCGTGCGTGCGTGTACGCGCGCGTGTGTGTGTGAGTGGGCGTGTGCCGACGGGTTACCGGGTGTGTATCCCCAGGGTTCGTAGTAGGAGGGGAACACGCCGAGGTTGCATCCGCGGACAAAGTCCTCATAGTCCATGGGAAGCAGCGGACTGGTGGAGGACAGGAACTCTGGATGGAAGATGAGCTGAAGATGACGACACGAGACATGAGACAGGGAGGCCAGCAGGGGGAGGAGCCTCAGAACATGAGAGCGTAGAGCACGAGGACGCCAAGGGAACGCCACGATAAAAACACACACACACGCACACACACGCACACACATACATCTTACACACATACACGCATACATACACATACATACATCATACACACACAAACATCCACCCATGCATGCACACACACATCTTACACGCACACACATACACTCACATACACACGCACAAACACACACACATATACATCTTACACACATACACACATACATACATACATCATACACACACAAACATCCACTCATACATACACACACACACACACGCACACACACACATACATCTTACACGTTTACACACACATACATACACACACACACACACACATATACATCTTACACACATACACACGTACATACATACATACATACACACAAACATCCACTCATACATACACACACACATACATCTTACACATATACACACAATTATACACATACATACGCACACGCACACACACACACACACACACACACGCGCGCGCACACACACATACACACACACAAATACAAGCACATACATATACACACACATTAATACACACAAGCACACACACACATACACACACACACACACACACACACACACACACACACACACACACACACACACACACACACACACACACACATCACCATCACCAGATGGAAAAGCGACTTTCATTACATTTGGAGGAGAGCAGGTTGGCGTCTTTACTGGCTTCCATGTTTAGATTCACTGTTAAACTTTTCTGTATCAAAATAATAGAGTGTATGAAGGAGTGGCTGCAGCTTCCTGGACGGAAGAAGCTCTCATGCTGAAGTACATCTGCATTCTTTCTAGAATCCAGCAGGGGGCGACTTCTGTGGTTGCAAAAAGACGTCAGATTTCATAGGAGTCAAAATGAGTCTCCTTACCACTTGACTATGAGCTAAATAAGCATATTACATATTAGCATAAGGCCTCCATTACTAGTTTGAAGTGTTTTTCAATACAACATGATGTACATTTCGTCAATTATCGTCCATTTACGGTTCAATAGGTCACGAAGCGATCGCTTCCTCCGACAAAAATATCAACGGCTACATGCGGGAAGCTAACGGGGCCGCGTGAGCTACCTTCACTCGGTCGTTCCTGGAGTTGAAGAGGCCGATTCTCCTGACGTTGCTGAGGATGGGGTCTGTGGAGTCATCCAGCATGTTGTGGGTGGTGACTGGAGGGAGGCTGTGTCTCTGCAAGGAGGCAGCGCGTCAAAGCATGCTCAAAGAAGCCAACACCCTCCCCAGAAAGACACTGCTGTTGCTAATTCTTTCTTAGCATCATTTGGATTCATTAGTCATACACCCATCAAGGATGTGTCCACCCAAATCTGTTTGTTGGTTTGTTAGCGGAATCGTGCTAAAACTGTAAAAAACTACGTTCCTGAGCCTCCACTGAAAGCAGCAGCAAGACAATGAACACGTAAACACGCGACATCACTACGAACATGTAACACCAGAAACACCAGAAACCGACGTTTGGAAAAATGAATTTGAATCGTACATTGATTTGGCTCAGTCCGGCTTAAGTGCCAGGGTTTAACGACAGATGCTGAAGCCAGCCACCAGGGGGCGTTTGATGAGGTAATTCTGCAGTTTATCCACTGGTGGCTTGTGTAAGTGCATAATGGACCATAACTTGCTTTTCGTCACGCTAATCATGCTAATCATGCTAATCATGCTAATCATGCTAATTTTTGCCCAGAGGAAGCTTTTTTTTGAGAAGCACTCGCCTCTGTGGAGCTTCCATGGGAATTACACAGTTTAAACGTTCTGTTTTTTTTCTTGCTTGCATCTGCAGCGTTGGCGTCGCTATGGTAACATAAGCCTGCGGCCTAATTTTTTGCACGCGACACAGCAGCAACGGGCTTGGAGATGCGTTTCGATGTTGCACCGTCTGCGGTGCGTTCCGCTTCCTGACGCTAACGCTAGCAGCAGCGGCGCTCATCGGCACTTCATGATCACAAGGATCAAAGTAGGAACTATGATGAGCGACGTTTTGTGGAACCTTTTTTTTTGGTTCCTACTTCACGTTCCTACTTCGATGAAGGCTGGTTGGTGACGGACTGTAAATACACTCATTTCCGTCAAATATGACCATCTTCATCATCGTTTTTTTTTTTTTTTTTTTTACTTGAAGGTTCTTGTTTTCTTCTGCCCACAATCCTGTGTTTATTATCGATAACGCTCATCCATGAATCAGTCAATGCTTTTAATGCCCCTTTTGCACAGACACACATCGGGACGCTAAAGTCATAAATTCCAATCATTCCAAATATAGATCTACATCAGCAGCACACACTCGCGCCAATGTCCCGCACACACACACAGGCATGATCGGCGGAGCGCGGAGAAATGACTGTTTGAGCTGGCGGCGTGTGACTGGTAACCTTTCAGAGACGGATTTGGAGAAGTATTGATCAGCGCAGGCATCATCTAAAGCCCGAGCTAATGATATCTGATTACTGTCTGCAGCCGCGGCGCTCGGCCGCCGACGCCTCGTGTTTATAGCTCCCTTCGTTCGCTGTGAATCCATCTCGAGGATTCGCGGTGGACCAGACTTCCAATCGATTAACGGCAATTGATCATTATCGTCACTCACAACACTTTTCAGTCACTCAGTTTGCAAAAAGGTTGATAAAAGGGAGATTTACACTTACATCTACACTATTTTTCAAGGTGATTGAGCCTCTTACTTCAGAAGATTAAGGCTGAGCAGACCTCTAACACGCCACAGTTGTGTTTTATATTTTATTCTATAATTTTTAGTTAATTTATGGTATCAGAAGGCACCCTGCATTCATATTTTCTGGTAACAAAATCACCTACTGTTTGTTCCACAGAAGGCGTGGCCAAACCTTAGAGTGTGATTGTATGGTACCTGAAGACAGTAACGACAGCGCAGCGATCGGAGCGCCTCGGTTTGCGCTTGGTGACCTGGAACCATCTCCGGTTACTTCGGATGAAGCAGTGGGAGTCAAAGGAACGCCTCCCACACCCTGCTTGGTTTAGCTTCTGTGGCGAAATGCTCGCTAGCAGTCTGCATCGCTGGTGGTAAATGTGGTCACCACAAATGCGGAACCTCCTCAGTGTGTCTACACGGGCTGAATTCTCCCACTGTGGAGATTTGAGGTTAGTACGGACTGCTCGCGGAAGCGTACCCAGACAGAGTCAGTGGAACAGTGCCACCGGTTTGGGGGCAGTGTTGCGCAGTATCAGCCCACGTGCGACCAGCGAAAGGGACAAAGAAGACCCTAACCCAAACCCTGTCCTCTCTGTCCAGAGTCTTTATGGTTCTCAAAAAAGTGTCCCTTCTTCTCTAAATGCAGAGGTTCTGCTGAGTCCTGGCCTGATGAAGTGGTTCTCCAGGGTTGTGCCGTACGTCTATTGAACGCTTGTTTAGCTTCACCTTGGTCCCTGGTCTTTGGAGTGAACCAGTATTTTTGTCTAAGAGTCTTGCTGGTGTGCATGTTACAGGGAGTCAAAATCAGGAATATAGATCCCGACTTTGAAGAAGCCGGTTTTCAGATATTCCGGACATCTCCAGGCTGTCCTGACTGGACAAAAAAAAGGTTCAGAAACACTGTTCAGGCTTTGTAACCAGATATGAAAGTGACCTGACTGCAGATTCACAATCATTCAGACCTGCAGATAAACTGGACAGTAACCCTGATTATGGCTGATCTTCAACATCTCGGATCATCTCTGCGCTGAGAGCCAGGTACCATCGCGCCACAGTCCGAGAGTTTACGTCTCGCTCTTTATTTCCCGCTGCCTTGAACATGCGGTTCGCCTCCGGCAGAGGAGGCGTGGGTGAGCCGACCCTTTGGAGGACTTCAGAGTGGCGTTGCCGGTCGCGAGACTCCGAGAAAGAGCATGTGTCATTTAGATCTGCAGGGGCTCCAGATGAAAAATGACAGAGAGAAAATGAAACATCACTACCGGGCTCCTCCCGGTCACCGCGAACGGCCACCACTGGCTTCCATCACTCCACACAGACACACACACACACACACACACACACACACACACACACACACACACACACACACACACACACACACGTGTAAAAGTCACACTCCATCTCCGACCGCGGGGATATTGACGCTGGCGTAGATCTATTTGACTGAGAAAGACCTTTTTATAGGCGCCTTGCTTGTAATGCGGCGCTGTAACATACATCACCCGGACACGGCCGGTCTATTGACCGGCGGTCCGGGGCAGCGCAGGGTAATTAACCCTCGCCAGCTCGGCCCGGCTCGGTTACAGCTCTGACGCTCGTCCACGGTTTGCCGCTCGGGGGAATCCCCTCTCACCGCGTTCTGTCATCCATCAGCGGCATGCGCCGTCGCTCCATTGATCTCTCCTGGGAGAAGCCTTCCCCATTCATAAAAACAGAGCTGGGATATTAGAGGGCGCCAATGGGGACGCGTCCGCCGGCATGTAACAGTGTTCTACCTGCTCTCTCGTTACACTGCAGCAGATTGGAACCTCTAAGCCACGTAAAACTGCGGAATTTGGCTTTATTATACACATAAATTCAACTCACGGATAAAAGAACTGAGCCGGGCTAAAACTCTAAAGGAATTCCTGATAGCGGATGGATATTTCAGCTTCTATATTTAGTTCCAATTAAACATCCTCAAGTTGGAGTTCTAGAGACTGAAAAGACACATAAGTTTGCCGCAGACCTGCAATCTTACAATCACGATTCAGAGAGGTCAGGGGTCAGTGGTCTGGTTTGTTACCTGTTTTCTGCAAAAGGTTGTATATGCAAGCCCGTTTACGCCAGTCCAAGAAAATAAGAAAAAGAATGAATAAAAAGAAGAAATTCCAAGACAGAAAAGTCAAAATTAGGAGACAAAAAGTCAAAATCATGAGATAAGTTGAAATTAGGAGCTAGAGTTGAAATTGCGAGATGCAAAAGGCAAAATTACAACATAAAAGTCAAAATTATTAAATAAAAAGTAAAAAAAATTGCAAGATTAGAAGGGCAAAATTACAAAATGCAAAAATCAAAATTACAGTATAAAAAGTTGAAATTACAAGATTACAAAAGTCAAAATTACAACATAAACTGAAACAATTTGACAGATAAAACGTCAAAATTACGAGACACAAGAGTCAGAACTATGAGATGAAAAGTCGAAATTAGGAGATACAAAAGTCAAAATTATGAAATATAAAAAATTGAAATTACAATATCAAAATTATAAGATAAAAGTTGAAATCATGAATCATAAATCAGTCAGACTCAGTCCTGCATCTGACAGCATCCTCATCCTCATGTTCTAACACCAAAGTGCCCAAACAGCAAATTAAAACACAATTTTACATTTAGCTGACAATGACGCTGATGTTGTTAATAGAGGGGAATAGAGCATGAACAGCAGATGGCAGCCATGCGCATTTAAACAGCAGAAGAAGAAGAGGCAGGCTCTGACTACCTGAGTGGCATAGATGGCTCTCTTCATGATGGTCAAGTCGTCTCTGTCCAGGATGGTGTTCATATCAGGGATCTGACCTCTGAGGACAAAAACATGACTCAGCAACGCGCCCTCAGTCCGTCGCCAGACGCGATAAACCTGTGTGTCCATTCACTGACTTCAGCAGCGCGTCGTACAGCTTCTTCCCAAACTTCTCCTTCACCGTGTGAGCCGTATCCCTGTCGCACACAAACGGTTGGGAAACGGCGGCTCGGTCAAACTCGGCAGGTTTAGTCAGTCTGGAAAAAAACAGCTGTTGTCCGGGAATAAAAACCCTTGGAATTTTGTCAAAGCCGAGTGTTTATTGTGATAACTGGAGTTCTGTGGCGGGACCCGAACTCAAGTCAAACAGGCCAAGTGGGGACCCACCTCCCACGCCAGCGCACGTTTACGCGCCACCTAATCCCACCTGGTGCTCATGGAGCTTTAGCCTCCTTGCTAGCATGCGCGCCTGCCACCTGGTGCTCATGGAGCTTTAGCCTCCCTGCTAGCATGCACGCATCTCACCTAATGCTCATGGAGCTTTAGCCTCCTCACTAGCATGCGTGCCTGCCACCTGGTGCTGATGGAGCTTTAGCCTCCCTGCTAGCATGCAGGGAGGCTAATCGGCTCCCTGCTGTGCTGGCGCTGCATGCAAAATTGCGAGATTCACGAGCAACTCGCTGCAGCGACATTCGGAAAACAGAGGTGACCATAGCAACGGCTGGCGAATTCCTCGCAACGGCAGATGTCGGAGGGCAGGACTCGACCGGGGCCGAGTCCAAATCCGCGACAATATTTTTCTCTCCTTTCAGCAGAAGTCTCGAAGCGACGTTGCCAAGACGCCGCCGCGGAAGGGCGTTTCCGGCGCAAAACACGCTTGGCCCTCGGCACACCAGCGGTTTTTTCAGATTCTCCTGGAAGTTCATACGTCCGTGGTTGTGCCAGGTCGACTCTAGTTCTCCACCAGCAGCCATGGCCACGACCATCGTCATTGGTGATCTACCAAACCTCGACCGGAAAAAAAAAAACAAAAACAAAAAAAAACTGCCAAACTTTCCACAAAACAGTTATCAAAAATGAGCAGTTTACATCTGCTACCACCGGGCAGTCAGGAAAAAAACACACTCCAGCCAAACAGTCGGTGGTTGAGCTGCGTCGTGGCACCAGGTTTCGACAAGACGGACGAATGTGTGGAGCAGCAAAACTGACTCTGATTGGCTAGTTGTTCAGCAACTGTGTGAATCTGGTTTGTTGGCCAAAAGCTTTAAACAGCATATGGACCAACGGGATGAGAAGTAAGGAGGAACTGCATGTGCGTCACTTTGCACTGGACTGCTATGTAAAGCATGAACGTTCATACCAGAGCTGCTTGCGTATGGCCTGCCCCTTTAAGGACTCCACGTTGAAGTTGTTGGTTTTTGCTGGCATGATGAAGAAGACTACCACCGTCATGTCATTTCTGTGGACCTTCGGACAGATCGAGGACAGAGAGAGGAACAGATAGCTGACAAGGGCCAAAGCAGTCAGGAATACATGCCGGAGAATCATGTCTTTCTCTTTTTTAATATATTAGCACTCTTGAACGCGGCGGAGCTAAGAATCTCACCCGCAGCAGGTAGTTCAGTCTGGATAGCGACTCTAGAAAGATATCAGCCCCTTTGTTGGTGAACTCGTAGCGTCCGGCGATGAAGAAGAAAAGGGTTTTGTCCAGGTTGAAGTCCAGATGGCTGTGAGAGCGACAAGAAACACAACCGGGTTTGGCAATGCGAGATTGTTTCAGATTTGATGGCATTTTTGATCTGATCACAAGAGGGCAGCCCTGAAGACCACTATGAACAAAGTCGAGGCACGTTGAGGACACACCGGGGATGTGGACGAAGAGGCCACGTTCCGAGGTCATCTAGGCCACGTCCAAGGACGCAGCGGACATCCTTCATGTAAGCAGAATTTGTGCAGCATTTACGAGGCAAAGTCTAAAATTTTGGAGCAGCTGATCTAGATGTTTTGGGTTAAGCATCTCTGGTTGCGCTGGAACGTGACAGTAAACAGACACGGTTTTTCCCGCGACCCAGTAAATGCTGCCACAATGAGCCTAGAACCTTTGATTGGTTTGGTACTAAACTGAGGTATGTAGATGTGCCCACTTGCGACCGGATCACTCACAGAACCCGTGCGACTAATCCTGGACGGCCTCTTCCGCGCTTTGGACGGATCAGAACTACCCGAATGACGTGCACCCACCCGTAGAAGTGTCCCCTGACGAACTCCTGGATGCGGGCCTTGCTGGTGGCGTGCAGGTTCTGAAACTCGTGCATGGCTGAGAACTTCTTTACGTTCAGCCCATTTGGAGTCACCACATCTGCGTGACAGAGGGAGACGTTCACTGGCCGGCCAAGGAAACGCTGAGATCTCGCTAACATGGTGGCGCTAAGTGAGGGTCAGCAAAAATGTGGCTACATCCTCGGGGGACCTTAAATAAGGCCAGGCTCGTCGTGGGTTTTGTAGATACCTTAACGCTGGACCAAACAGTATCTTGGACGGCCAACCGACCGACCGCCATCCATACACACACCCACATTGAGGAACAGTGAAAGGCTTCTCCACCTGGCTTCCTGTGCAGCATGTGGTTGGCCTCCACGGCGGTGATCTGGGAGACCGTGGTGAAGACGTGAGCGCAGTGGACCGCCGCCCTCTCCAGGCAGTAGCGGTGGTAGATCTGTCGCTCGCCCGCCTCCTTGTCGATGTTGAACTACAACATGAACACACACACACCACGGACGGTATGACCATAACACACAGATTTGATTCACAAAAACGTAACCGGGATGATGTCCTGCTGGTTTTCAGGGTGTAGGAATCCGACCTAAGTGGACCAATCAGTGTTTGATGGGCCAGGAAAAACATCTTCTTTAATTGGACCCACATGCCGGGCCAGTAGGTGGCAACGTGATGAACCCAAACAGGCGCATGCGTGGGGACGCTCGTACAGTGCAAACATCAACGATGGCGAGCATGCGAGTGTTTGTATGGACCCACGATGGGGCGGGATTGTTGCCTCCAGCGACTCGGAACTATAAGGCAGGAAAATTCCAGGAAAATGTAGAGTGGGAGTCATGCCGGTCGGAATATGCCCACATGTTTGACGCTTATTCAGAGACATATTGAAACTAATGATGTTGGTAACATCAATAGTACTTAAAAATATTACTTAATATTCAGTTTGCATGACCATTTTCAACAAGGTTTTGCTTTAAAACCTTCCCACGCTGAGTCTCCGCAAATGCTGTTGTCGTGGAGACGGACGCAACGCTGCTAAGGTTTGCCGTTTTCACCCGAAAAAGTTGTCGCGTAAACGAGGCGTCGGAGCCACCACAATGCTAACCTGCATGTGTGGTAGACAAGCCTAATCCTGCACATGGAGTCAAGCTACTGACCACCAGGTGGAAGGTGTGCATGCGAGCAAGGAGGCTAAAGCTCCATGAGCACCAGGTGGGATGCGCGCATGCAAGCAAGGAGGCTAGAGCTCCATGAGCACCAGGGTGGAGGCATGCATGCTAGCAAGGAGGCTAAAGCTCCATGAGCATTAGGTGAGATGCGCGCATGCTATCGGGGAGCCTAAAGCTCCATGAACAACAGGGTGGAGGCGCGCATGCTAGCAAGGAGGCTAAAGGCCCATGAGCACCAGGTGGCAGGTGTGCATGCTAGCAAGGAGGCTAAAGCTCCATGAGCATTAGGTGAGATGCGTGCATGCTAGCAGGGAGGCTAAAGCTCCATGAGCACCAGGTGGCAGGCGCGCATGCTAGTGAGGAGGCTAAAGCTCCATGAGCATTAGGTGGGATGCGTGCATGCTAGCGAGGAGGCTAAAGCTCCATGAGCACCAGGTGGCAGGTGTGCATGCTGCCATGAGGCTAAAGCTCCATGAGCACCAGGGTCAGTTGGAGCGAGGTTTGATCCGGCGACTGAAACTTTTAAGGCTTTTAATGGTCATGCTTAATGCGTTTCGAGCGTTCACAGTCGGCAAAGCTGAAAACGCATATTGATATAGTTCAATCAATAGAGCAGATTAAGTTCCTGCGGATTCGCGGTTCAGGTGGAGGCTGCAAACACCTCAGCTGTCAATTATCCAGTGAGCCAGAGTGGCCTTTCAATGCTCGCTGACCTTTAGGATGGGAGCCAATTACAAACTCCGCTCTGACGCTTCCACAACCCAGCATCAGTAATGACGCTCTAAGTGGCTGTAAAGGGCCCGAAGAAGCTTTTAATGTGAAAATCAGAGGGCTGTGAGTGTGTGTGTGTGTGTGTGTGTGTGTGTGTTGTGGATTGAAATGCGTTGCTCTAACGCGAAAGTGAAGCTAAATCTTCACACGTGATGATCGACATTTCGAGGGTTAATGAGAGACAACTTCCCAAACCTTCTGGAACCTTACGGAATATGTTTGTTTGTTTGTTTGTTTGCTTGTTTGTTTAATTGTTTTAGTGACCTTCCTCACGCTTCCTTGAATTTCCATTTGAGTGATTCTGGCGCCGAAAACCCTCAAACGCTTCTCAAAGTATGTTGGAAAAGTTCCAGCGGTGAAGAGAACCACATGAAAGATCCCAGCTGGAGGTTCTAACGGGTTCCGACACCAGCTGGTCCGGCGGCACAGCTGGTTAAAGACGGTGACGCCAATGGAAGATGCACGCGGAGCAGAACCGCTCCTGGGAGCTCCGTCCCGGATGTGACGTCACGGTAACACGTGGCTATCAAAGCTAGCTTGCCGTCATTGTTTACCTGGCGGGATGGAGTCTGGTTCACCTGCTGCACCTACGACAGGGTCCACCAATGACTCCCAACATCCATGATGGAGCACAAACAGGAAGTCGACCCTGCTTGGGCTTCCTCCCCAGATTTTTGCCATTCCAAACTCTAATTTCTCCTGTGAAAATGCTAAGCTACCTGCTCAGCCTGCTTTTAGCCGGTAACGAGCTTCTCAAAGCGCCCCCAGCACGACCTTGCCTTCATTCACGAGAGCTATGGTCATTGCTTCCTCCCACAATCTACGCCTCACTGGAGGGCAAGTCTGTTTACCCACAAGCCACCTCTTCTTCAGGGTTAGCGCTGGCTCATAACACCTCATATCTTGGCCATAATTCAAAGCAGTTACGCCAACAGACAGACAAACGAGACTGGTCAACACCGCCCCCTGGTGGCTGGGCGCAGTATAGGTCATAAACCCCCCCCCTCTCCCCCACGGTAGTGCAGTAGATTTTTAATTACGTGTCGTGAACAATTTTCCCAAACAGAGATTCTGCCATTTCTGGAAATCATCAATCACGCTGCTTGTCATTTTTCTGATGAGTTTGGTTTTCACCAGTTATTTTGCCGCTATAAAAAAGGGGGTGTGGCTTCCTGATTGACGACCATGCTGCAACAAGGTTGAGTAGAAATCACATAAATGAGGAGGGTAATTTAACTAAATATTATTTAGGCACATTTTTAAACTTAAATCATATTCTTGAATGTACATTTAACTCAAAGTCCCAATGTTAGCATGCGCAGACGCAGCAGCGGCGGCGGCGGCGGCGGGGCTCGCTACCTTGTCCAGGTTGTTGTAGAAGTCGGCGTTCCCGGCGCAGAGGTAGCGGCCCAGCAGCGTGGCGTGCGTCGTGAACACCGTCGCCATGGGGATTTTGCGGGAGCGCGAGAGGATGAGTCCCGGGCCGGCCTGCCACTCGTGGAAGTGACCGATGACGTTTGGCTTGTCTCCCAGGCGGTCGGTCAGCTGGGAAACCACAAAGAACAAGTGGCTTTTGTTTTTCACTGAAGAAAAAGTCAAATCGACACTGATTGGCCGGCGCAGCTGCAGCAGGACGGGCTGGTGCACCCGCAGCCACTCCTTCAATTATTTGGAGAACCGGGCTCGATAACCGAACCTGTTTGCTATGCTGCCCCCAAGTGGCAAAACAACGGCACGTGCAGCTTTAACTCGCAAGAACTCCACCAAACAAGCGCGCTGCCACTTTAAATGTGTTCTACCGCCGCGTTAAATGGAATATGCCTGCATGGCGGCAGTCGCGGGGCCGTCAGCTGACCTCTTTAAAGAACCAGGCGATCAGGGACCCCAGGATGAGCGAGTCGTTGGCCTCCCGGTCTTGGTAGGGCAGGCCAATGTTGCAGGTCTCCCACAGGTCCCCCTTCCAGCGGTCCAGGTTCCAGGCCGCAGAGCCGATGTCGAAGAGGATGACGTAGGGGCTCCCCTCCATCAGCCAGCGGCCAAAATGGACCTGCGGCACCAACGGAAGGAAACTCTCAGTGTGACCAGTGTGTGATCAGTGTTTTTGTGTGTGTGTGTGTGTGTGTGTGTGTGTGTGTGTGTGTGTGTGTTGTCAGTTTTACGGCCTCCTGAGGTTCATCGTTTGGGTTTTAACATCTTCATGAGGTGATAATGTGTATGATCCCTCACACTGTGGTTCCGGGACCCCACGAGGGGCCTTTCGGGCCTCCAGTGGGTCCAAAATGAAAGCTTTGATATCAGTTTCATCCAGATGCTCTGAGGTCTTTCACAGGAAGTTAAACTGATATCACCTTTAGATACATAACACTCATTCTGAGATGTTTGTTGTCGTGCTTTTGTTTTTGTGCTGATTTCTTTATCTTGTAACTTGAAAAAAAAAAAAGAATCACTGGCAGCTTTTTTTCGATGTTCTTTGAAAGAACTTGCTGGGGTTTAACGCATTGTTACTGCACACTGAATTGGCAAATAACGCTATAAAGACATTTAAAACAACTGCAAGATGAAATCCTGATGAATCTCCATATATGTTAGAGGTTCTTTGTATGTGCTTTGGACCAGATGTGGATGCCAAAGTTCTGCGCTAGAACTCAAGAGGTCATAAAACCCTGATGTGAGTTTAAACGTGTCCCTAAAGAACCAGGCAAACGTGGAGCCTCAGGAGGCAGGAACGTCTCAACAGGATGTGAGTGCAGTGTTCTACCGCCACCTGGTGGTCAAAGCGCGGCCCCACACAGGCGCGGCACCCCCCCCCCCCAGTCACTCGCCTGGCAGCCGCTGTGGATGAGCGCGTCCATGGCCGCCCTGATGGCAGCGCTGGGCGGCTCGCAGGCCTCCACCTGGGTCTTGAAGTTGTGCTCGAAGTATGGCCCCATCATGAAGTAGTTCTCCCCCCACTCATCCACCGTGATCTTGGCCTTGGTCTGGATCACCGTGTAGATCCCGCCCACTGCAGACGCACACAGGCGGCGACATCAGCACGGACGCCGCCACGCGCCGACGCTCGCGGTCGGGTGTTTCTACTCAGTTTCGGCTGTTCACTCGCGGCTGGTGGAGATTCGACGTTTTTCATTCATTCACCACGTGCACGAAAACGCAAATTCCAACGGGGTCGGGAAACGTTCTGCACGCGAAGAAGAGCCAAAAGCACCGGCCATGTCTGACGTCACAACTCCACCCAGGAACCAACAGTTCCCAAATATCTGTTAATTCACCTTAGCTTATAATCTCATTTTCAGTAATACAACGACACACCCATCAGCCATAACATTATGACCACTGCGTGTTCACCATAGAGTATAATACAACATCCCTGCTATCAATTCTCCCTTCAGGAGGAGATTTATGTTGAATTTTGATTGAATGTGTGTGAGAGAGGTGTTGACATGTTTGAATGATTGTTATTGGGACTGTAATTCGTGACGCTGTTGGACTGTACCGGGTTACATTGAGAGGCGTCCCTAATATTCTGGTCACCCCGTTCACATGCATTAGGGCGACCAAAATATTAGGGACACCTCTTCCAGGCGTCCTTGAACCTCTTCAGAGGTCTTGAGAGGTGCAGTCATAATGTTGTGGCTGATTGGTGTAAATAAAGCTTGTTTTACTGAATTTCATAAGAAACAATGTGGTGTGTCATTATCATTATTCTCATTTGTTTCAATGGTCAAAGCATTTCAACACACAGATTGTAAATAAAATAATAAAATATCCAAAATAGAATATTTAGGGCCACCTGTTCCAGGAGTCCTAAACTTTTGGTCATCCACTCTTATGTATGAGGGTGACCAAAATATTAGGGACCCCTCTCAGTGTAACCCAGCACAGTCCAACAGCGTCACAAATTACAGTCCCAATAACGATCATTCAAACATGTCAACACCTCTCTCACACACATTCAATCACAATCAACATAAAACTCCTCCTGAAGGGAGAACTGATTGCAGGGCTGTTGTATTATACTCTATGGTGAACATGACGTGGACGTAATGTTATGAATATACATATTAGCAAAGACCATGGCTACTACAGAAACGATTTAATTTTGGCACACAGAGATTTATTTCCACATATTATAGTTTTCCTTGAATGTTCAGCACTTTTTATCGAGGAGCAAATATAATATATGAAAGTGTTATGAACCGACTCAGCTGGTGTTAAATAGATCCAGTCAAACATTGGATCATCATGACGAACCACCAGAGTTCAGCCTGAAATATGGAAAATCATTGTTAGATCAGATTAATTCATGTTTTTGTTTTGTTTTTTTTAACTTCTTAAGTGCATTAAAATCAAAGTCAAAAAAAGGTAAAACTGCTATTTATATGAACAAAGGTCAAAGGTCAGATGGGTGACAGTGATGGAGTGTTGTCTTATTTTCCGCCGTCTTTTTAAGTTAGGATTCTGAAAGTCAAGGAAAGGTCCGTATTTCTGCTTTGATTTTTGATGATGATGATGATGACGATGATGATGCTGAACCCGTCACGTTAACGACTGTTAACGACTGCGACTCTTAAAACAAACAAGCCGCATGTGCTCCCTTCAGTCGCGGCGTTGAACTCTGGATTTGTTGTCATGTGGAAATGCGGCGATGACGTCGGCGATGACGTCAGCGCGGCGCGGCGCTACGGCGGCGGCCGTGACGTCGGTAAACACAGCGGGCCGGGCAGTGACCTTTGACCTGCTGGCAGGAGCAACAGCCAGACTCACGCTGGCGGCTCCCAGATCAGGACTCGCTGCTCCCTCAGTCAGCCGCGTCGATATTATAATACTATTATCGTACTATATTTTGATCACAATCATTATTAATAAATATTGTACTTTAATTAACGATAATTATATCACAATCGCAACAGCAACAATAATAAATAGTAATGTCTATTATAGCATATTATTTTTCTATAATAACAATAAATATAAAATGATGATATATATGATATAATAATAACATTATTAACATTATTATTATTAATACAATTATATATATTATTCTTATTATTCTCATTATTATTTTAAGATATATTATTATTAATATTATACTTGATCAGAAAATGGATAGCTGGCTCAGTGACTTTAACGTTGTTATATTTTCACTGTTAAGTTTTAAATGATTCAGGGGTTTTTTTCGGGTTTTGCAGCTTTTCGTCTCTTTTGGACATTCAGAGCTTCCGTAGTTCACGTGGCCCCGGCGGCGTCTGGTTGGACTCCGCCTCCTCATTATTGGACAAACGAAATGTAAAAATGTGACTTGAATTAAAGTCAGACAAATAATAAATGAGTAACTTTAAAATGCATTTGAATTGTTGTGTCTATTGAAACAAATGGTATCAATCATGTTACACCACATTATTATTATTATTATTATTATTATTTTTATTATTATTAGTAGTAGTCGTAGTAGCCGTAGTAGTAGTATTAAATTCAATAAAATAAGCTTTATTCACACCAGTCAGCCACAACATTATGACCACTTTGTGACCAAAATATTAGGGACGCCTCCCAGTGTGACCCGGTACAGCTCGACGGCATCACAAGTTACAGCGCCAGTCACACGCTCACATCCGCTCACGCTTGTGCCGCGGATGCGCCTCGGCAGGTGGAAACGCGCTCACTTATCTGCCGATTAATGTTCAACTCTCGCTAGGATTCCAATATTTGCTCTTTCGGGGGGCAAAGAGTCCCCGCGGGCGCCGAAGCAGCCGCCGAATTACGCCTGTTAGCGGCTTTATTTCATTCGTGTTTGATAAACGCGGCTGCAGGGAGGCAGCACGCCGCCTTTAATCGACACTGCGAGTGTGTGTGTCTCCTGGAATCCGGCAGGTCCGGACACACCAGGGAGTAAAAAATGTGTGTGGCAGTGAAGGCATCACCTGACCTTTGTTGGTGACCTCCCAGGCCACCTCGAAGAGCAGCAGGTCCTCCACCGGCAGCTCGTTCTCCTCCCAGGCCGGCAGCACGCCGCTCAGGGACGACATCGACAGGGAACGAGACAGCGGCATCTCGAGACGTTCCGGAGGTCCGACGCTGAAGGTCTGGAGCAGGTGCGAGGCGGTCTGAAGAGGACTCCTCCGAACGGGGGCCGCGGGGACGGCGTCCTGGTCTCAGCGGGGACGACCCTTCGGTACACGGCAGGACAAGATAAAAGGGACTAATGGGGGCAAAGAACTGCTACCCCGCCCACTCAGGCCAACCCCCAGCCAGCGTTTACCCTCCACACACACACCACACATATACACACACACACACACACACACACACACACGTCGGGGTGAAAGGTTCGGCGGACTCGTGTTGGATTGTGAAATGAATGAACGCAGAATATTCTCAAAGGCAGCGAATCAAATGCTCGGCTTCGTCGCTGTTACACGCGCGCATGCACACACACCCACACACACACACATACGCACAAAAACACACACACACACATACGCTCGTCACCCTGAAATGTAAAGGTTGATAGTAACGTGCTCTTCTTTGTCCCTAAAAGTTCAAGCCCCAACAATGTTGCCCTGTAAACAGATGTGTGTCCCCTCAACACCTGGTACACACACACACACATGCATACACACACACACACACACACACACACACACACACACGCGCACACGATGCCGATCTGCCAGTCTGTTTTTGACACTTCTAAACTCGCTGTCTTGTGAACAGGAAAAAAAAAAACCCACCTGCACCTCTGGGTAACTGCTGCCCTCTAGTGGCCGTCGCAGGTGCAGCGCTGCACTGATGACGTCACCCGTGTCGTGTGCGGGGGGGGACATGTGACTCCTGCGACTGTTTGGGGTCGGAGAACGTGATTTAGACGATCCCGCACGTCAGTAACAGCCACAGCGCCGGTCCTATGACACGCTCGTGGAACGAGACGTGGCCGTCGCCAAGGAGACGCTGCTGTTCGAAATCGTTCAACCCGCCGGGATCCGCCAAAAGGATCCGTAAAGAGGAGCCGGTGCGTTCTGAGAGACGGACGTCTGGGTTTGGTGCCATGAATGATCGTGTCAAACTCCGGCAAAGGTGTAAACGTAAAAAATGTGAAAAATACTGTATGTTTACCACCAGCCGACCTCCTGACACGAGACCTTTGGCCTCCTGACAGATAAAACTGGGGGGAAAGAGCCCCCCTCCACCCTCCCACCACCTCCTGTGGGTGAGTTTAACGTCCTGGATGTCAGCGAGATCAGGAGGTTCTTGGATCCAAAAAAAAAAAAACCTGAAACAGACAAACTTTAGCTTCCGGGTCTCAGGATGGTGATGTTCCCCTCAAAGCAGCGTCTGAGCTGTCAGGTTCTTCTCGCTGGAGACCTGCTGCCCCCGTCAGAGTCCCTCACGAGTCCATGATGAAACCAGGTGATGAAACCAGGTGATGAAACCAGGTGATGAAACCAGGTGATGCAACAGCCGCGCACATTCCAAAATGTGTTCAGGCTTTCCTGGCCAGGCGCTTGCTTTTCACAGGGTTCTAGAAGGTCTTAAAACCTTCGGGTTGACAATGGCAGACCCCCATTAGAAGTGCTCCTCTCATATCTAGAGATGTTCAGGTTGTTCCTCAGAATGCTGAGGACCACTAGGAGACCCTGAGGGAGCCCTGAGGGATACCTGAGGAGCACCGCTTTGGGGCTCCTCAAATCTTTGAAACCTGCGTGCTCAGATCCACCTAAACGCCGGTGGAGGCTTTGAAAGCACCGCGGGCAGCGGCGGAGCGCGGCGCCGCGATGCCTTCAGGGCCCCCCCCTCACACGCCGCCGTTCGCTTCTCAAACCAGGGACCATTTATCGAAATGGATGATCCCGCCGGGCCGCGGCATTTCCGAGAAGAGCCGATGAATGATGCATTTCTGCTGCCGCGGCCGCCGCAATTTACAGCCCGGGAGGAGCGCCGCGATTGGCTGCGAGCTCCCGGGGCGCGAGGTCACCCGGTGGGGGAATAAAACAGGTGCGAGCGCGGCGGCGCCGTCACAGTCACACTTTTGGAGTCCGGACGATGAAGCTGGCGGCTCTGCTCCTGGTCTGCAGCCTGATGGTCGGCGCCGACGGACGCCGCCTGGCAGCGCCGCCGCCGGGACTCCAGCACGGGAGCCGCGGAACAGGTGAGCCGCCGCCGCCGCCGCCGCCGCCGCCGCCATGCGGGACTCATATCATAACCTCACATGATGTCACTCATGTCAGTGTTCCAAAGGACTCCACATTTCACCGGTTTCTATTGATTCGTTTACATCTTTGAGTTGTGTTTCTATTTTGTAGTATTTGCTATATTCTTTGTGATATCTTGCTACTTCCTTCCTGTATCTTTATATTTATACTAATATGGAGCAACTGCGACCACACGATTTCCTCCGGGATGAGTAAAGGATTTCTGATCCTGCTCATAACGCGGGCAGGAAGGCTGGTCGCCTCTAAGTATTCGAGTATTTCCTTCATACTTGTAAAATAAACACAATATTTGACCGAATGATAGAAACACCGCAGATCAGCTGATGATTAGTAGATTAGTAGAATATAAAAATGCAGCTCTGTTGACGATGATTTATGGTCATAGCTGGTCCAGAAGCTCATTTCACCGCAGCAGGAGACCAGAAAATGAAGAAATACGATCAAAATCGGAATTTATTCATGATAGAATATTCATAAATCGTGTTAATATTTGCCCAAACAGGTCGATTATTAGTCTGAATGCCAAAAGAAACAGTGCAGCTGCGCCTGAGGGTGGAGGGGTCGCACTAAATGTAACACAGACAGGTGAATAACTGACAAAATACATGAGACACACATCAAGGATTTATCATCTGTCACTTATTGACCACGAACATGCAATTTCATCAATCAACCAAACCTATTATTGATTATCTGTTTATGTATAAAATGTATTGTGTTAATGTGGATTTTGTGTATAAAAAAAAAAACCCGTCCGCCGCTGCTGCTCCTCCTGCAGGATCGGCGCCGGTCCGGCTCAGGAGAGGTTCCGGGGCAGAACCCGGGCAGGATCCGGGCCAGTGTTTCTCGCCGCGGGAGAGGGAGGAGCCCCGGCGGCAGCTCGTCTGCGCCGACCGACGCAGCAACTTCAACTTCAACCCCTTCGGGCTCCGCTTCGGGAAGCGCGGCGGCGGCTCCGTTTACCGGAGGGCGGCGGCGCGTGCCAGGAGCGGCGGCCCCGCCCCTCTGTGGCTGTTTGAGCGGGAACTGGAGGTGCCCACCTGAGGAGCCCCGCCCACTGCCCCGCCCACGGCTCCGCCCACCCCCACGCTCCCCACCGCCAAAATAGTGACAAAAATCATTTCAAATCGATCAACCAAATGAGACCAAATTACAAAGGAATGTATCAAATTAATATAATTTATGTTCTCGCGTAACGTTCCCTCCACTCCAGAACTCCACATTTACATTAAATCCTTCCTTGTTTACATTTTTGGTCATTAGAGTTTCATATGAGTTCAATTTTTAGACACTTTTGTGTATTCCGTGTGTAGTTGACTGTTGTTCACTCAAAGAAGATGAGGGATTATTTTAACATCTGGGAAATAAAAACGGAACTTCCTGATTCATTCAAAATTGGCGGCTGCTGTTCTAAATGATGTCATAATAGTAAACGGCTGCCCGGCTGATCTGTCAGATGTTAGTTGGTATTGACAGAAAAAACAAACGCGCACACACACACACACACACACACACATACACACACACACGCAAGCTTTTGTGAGGTTCAGGTTTATTCACGCCAGGCGCGGTAGCCCCGCCCCTCTGTAGCTGTTTGAGCAGGAACTGGAGGTGCCTGTCTGAGAAGCCCCGCCCACGGCCCCGCCCACGGCCCCGCCCACCCCCGGCTCCCACCGCGCTGAAAGGCCTCGACTTCATATCAAATGCCTCCCTGAATAAAACTTTTTTTTTTTACTTGACAAAAATCATTTTGGAATAATGGAGGAGTTGCGAGAGGAGATGTGGTCAAAGAAAACATTAAAATTAATCTACAGGAGAAATGTGGCTCGTTTGCTCTCTCACTTTTAATCGCGGCAATGATTTTGTTAGTAATTCATAAAGAAATTTAATGAACTCGTCAGGGGGGCTGCCCGTACTGGCGTGGTTCAACCACAAGGTGGCAGTGGAATGTGTTTCCATTTAAGCGGTGAATGTTTGGTGTTCCGGGCCTCCATGTTGACCTTCAGTAATCCCAATAATCCCAGCATCTCTGATCTGACTCTGGAAACATATTTATTTATAAATCATTATAAATATTAATGTTCGTACTGTTGCTTGTTGGCTTTTGTGTCTCAGTGTCTGATTATGGTCTTGTTTTTTTTTCTTTCTATTTTCTCACCAGGCTGCCTCTGACGCCTTTAATGAACCCAATACGTATCTTAGTAATTAATGTCACTGTAAAAATATGATAGAAAAAATATGTTGTGGCACAATTCAACCACATGGGGGCAGTAAGATGCGTTTTTATTTAATCTGGGAGGCTCGTGTTCTGGACCTCCATGCTGACCCTCAATAATCCCAATAATCTAATGTAATCTGACACGCAAAAATATTCATTCATAAATCACTGTGAATATTAATAGTTGTAGCTTGTTGGTTTTTGTAATTTTCTGTTGAAAAACTTTTTTTTTTTTTACAGCAAATTAACTTCTTTCAGAAACTTGCTGCAAGTGAGTAAATAAACAGGATATTTTCCTGAAAACCTGCAGAAAAAAAATATCAGGAAATTATGAAAAAAGTAGAAAGAAAATATTAAAGTAAATATGAAAATTAAGGCCGTATTAGTGAGGTTGTGTAAGATATTTTGCATCTAAATTCTTGTACGTCTGAGCACAACATGACCGCAGCATTTAGTCTGCCAATTATATAATAATACTTAAATAATAATAATATGAGAATATCATAATATTTAGACACCTGTAGAAACATGAATAATTATTATAATTTTTTTTACCCCGTCAACACACAAGAGGAACCACCTGGAAGACCCCCAAGGACCCCGCGGCCCAATTCAAGACCCATTTTATGGAACTCCCAACAGGTTTATTTATGGTTAAAAAAATTGTGATAAAAATAATTTCAAATCGATCAACCAAATGAGACCAAATTACAAGAGAATGTATCAAATTAATATAATTTATGTTCTAGCGTAACGTTCCCTCCACTCCATAACTCCACGTTTACATTAAATCCTTCCTTGTTTCCATTTTTGGTCATTAGAGTTTCATATGAGCTCAATTTTAGACACTTTTGTGTATTCAGTGTGTAGTTGAATGTTGTTCACTCAAAGAAGATTTATTTTAACATCTCAGAAATAAAAATTAAACTTCCTGATTCATTCAAAATGGCGGCTGCATCATAATAATAGACGGCGGCCCGGCTGATCTGTCAGATGTTACTTTGTATTGTCAGAAAAAACAAACACACACACACACACACACACACACACACACAAGCTTTTGTGAGGTTCAGGTTTATTCACGATTTATTTCACAGTTTCACAGCCGCTGACGCTCTGGTGTCGCCACGGCAACGCGAGGAAACAGCCAGCGCTTCAC
>CAAKHG010049845.1:0-11743 GCA_901007715.1 Dactylopterus volitans | reverse complement strand
TGTAGTTGAATGTTGTTCACTCAAAGAAGATTTATTTTAACATCTCGGAAATAAAAATTAAACTTCCTGATTCATTCAAAATGGCGGCTGCTGTTGTAAATGACATCATAATAATAGACGGAGGCCCGGCTGATCTGTCAGATGTTACTTTGTATTGTCAGAAAAAACACACACACACACACACAAGCCTTTGTGAGGTTCAGGTTTATTCACGATTTATTTCACAGTTTCACAGCCGCTGACGCTCTGGTGTCGCCACGGCAACGCGAGGAAACAGCCAGCGCTTCACTGTGTCGAGTGCTCGGATCTAAACGGCTCGATCGCCACGAGGGAGAAGCCGGGACCGTTGGGGTTCGGGAACGTCGGGAACAGCAGGAACATCTGGGAGATCTGGGAGATCTGGGAGATCTGGGAGATCTGGGAGATCTGGGAGATCTGGACCGCGGCTGCTCTACATGTGCCAACGCCGCCGCCGGCCGATCAGCCGACGCGGAGCTAATGTGCTTATTCTTAACAGGAAACAACGCTGGTGTCGTCCTTTAAACTGTCGCGATGCTGTTTAAAAGGTGTGATAGACGGAGAGACTGTGTGTGTGTGTGCGTGTGTGTGTGTGTGTGTGCGGGCGTGGTTTGTGTGTGCGTGCGTGCGTGCCGTACGCGGACGTTCAGACGTCCTTCAGGTCCCTCTGGATGCTCCACAGCGTGTCGGCGCTCTTCTTCAGCTGCTCCACCTCCTCGTCGTTCAGCGTCATGTTGACCACGCTGCTCACGCCGCCGCCGCTCAGCACGCACGGCAGCGACAGGAAGACCTCCTCCTCGATGCCATACATGTCCTGAGGACACACACACACACACACACACACACACACACACACACACACACAAATAAAGTTCCCTTCCCTCCGCCAGGGAACTCGGTTACTAACTCAGTGACTTTCTGGGAGAAGTAACTAGTAACTATAGCCCGACGCCGCTGATCTGATAACACGCTGTAAACCCCGTTAGAGCTGCTCCGATTGGCCGATCGTCCCTCCGCTAGCTGGCGTTAGAGGAACCCGCTTCCCGTCACGTGGCCCCCGTCAATCAGGAGAACTTGGTGGAACCTGGCAGAACCTGGGTTCTGACGGGGGGCTCTGGTGTTTTTGACGTGGCAAGTCTCTCTAAGCAGTTACCACGGCAACCGCTGCCTGCACTTGGACACTGACCAGGCGATTAGCATGAGAAAGCAACTTGGTGTGAACGCAAGTCCGGACACTTACAATGGTTGCCCGTGTGTGAGTGTGTGTGTGTGTGCGTGTGTGCGTGCATGTGTGTGTGTGTGTTTCTGACCTTGACCATGGTGGAGACCGGGTGGACGCGGCTCAGGTTCTTGACGATGCTCTCGGTCAGGTCGGCCACGCTCATGCCGATGGCCCAGTTGGTGTAACCCTTCAGCTTGATGACCTCGTAGGCGCTGAGGCACAATACAGCAGTGTGAGCCTGTGAATGTTCTCACGCACCCGGGTCATGCTTGTAGAACACATGTGCCAAACTGGAAGTATGTGATCTAACTGCCAACTGCTGGAGTTGTGCCTGAACACCACATTCTTCCAGTTTAACAGTAAATTTCACAGACAAAAACACGGCTGTGCCATGGGATCACCGGTATCCCCCATTGTGGCAAATCTGCACATGGAGGCGGTGGAGGACAAGGCCTTGAACTCCTTTGAAGGAACAACACCGAGCCATTGGTTTCCATATGTGGACGACACTTGGGTCAAAATCAAAGAGGCGCAAGCTTTTACTGAACACATTAACTCAGTGGACAGGAACATCAGGTTCACCGGAGAGGATGTGAAGGACAATAGTCTGCCCTTCTTGGATGGTGACGTCCAGATGAAAAAGGACAGAAGCCTCCACATCGGGGTTTCCAGAAAGCCCACACACACAGACCAATATCTGCTTTTCGACTCGCACCACCCACTGGAACACAAGCCGGGCGCTATCAGAACCCTGCAACACAGAGCGGATAACGTGCCCACTAGCTCACAGGCCCAAGGGGCAGAACACAAGCACCCGAGAGGTGCTCTCAAAACCTGCGGTTACCCCAGGTGGACCTTTGTGAAAACTGCAGCGGCTTCCAGAAAGAGTCGAAAACCACCTTTCCACCAACGACAGTCGCTGGCACCTGGATCACAAAGACTTTATGACATCACAGAGTTTGCGATACCCCTCCCAGAGGTTAGAAATCTGGTCTCCACACCAGATGCATGAACTGATGAAGCCTCTCGGATGAGAGGTGAAACGTCTTCCCAAGACCAACAACAAGTCCAGTTGCTTCCATTCAATTTCCTTGAGAGAGTACAGCAGTGTGTTATTACGTGTGTGTGAGTGTGTGTGTGTGTGTGTGTGTGTGTGTGTGCACGCGCACGCCTGTGTACACACTCACACACACACTTTGCAGTCTGGAGAACAGACTACAAACACACATGCAGCACACACGCCTCACAGCGAGCGTCAGTTAACCCCCTAGCAACCACGCAGATCACCATAGCAACCGCACAGGAGTCGACAGGAGCCCGGTCACGTGCTGCATGTTTTGCGCGGGAAAATTCGCTCTTTTTCAGAGACAGTTGGAAAACAGTTGGGAAAGCCTGTCTTCCACCCCGAGCCTGGCTGCAGGTCACGTGACAGGAACTGACCAATCAGGACATAGTTCGGCATTCCGTCCGGCAGAGCGACGTTTTCTGGTCGCTCTGCCGTGCACCGCTTCGTCCCATCGTTGCATAATTCCACAGAGGACTAACGTGTGTGTGTGTGTGTGTGTGTGTGTGTGTGTGTGTGTGTGTGTGTGTGTGTGTGTGTGCGCGTGATGCGTGAGGAAAGTGCTCTCTAATTGGTCAGAAGTTCCTTCCGGGACATAAACAGAGACCAGTCGAGTCTCAGGCTTCCTCATCAGCCATCACATGGTCTCTATTGATCGCCAACATTTTTTAAAAATTTTTTCTCATTCATTGGTTTCCTTGGCAGGAGGCGGGGCACCCGCATGAGTGATGGTGATTGGCTGAGGTAGAGGAACATTTCATTTTAAGCCCACCGGTTTGTCTCCCATCGTCCCACAGCAACATTACAACCGTCTAGATGAGTATACAATCTTTTCTTGTGTCGATTTCGTTGATTAAACATATTTAATATTCAGTTTTATTAATAACTTAACATACGGCTGAATTTAAAGTTCCAGTAAAGGGGGAGGAGCCAAGTTCTTTGACATATTTGAATGTTTAAAAACGTCACACAAGAGTTACTTTTAAGTTACTTAGTCACTTTTTTGGGAGAAATAACTAGCAACTATGACTAATGACTTTTTTAAAGCAACCACTTCTGCGCAGTAACTGAGCGATGGCGCGACAGCCACATGATGGTGGCGGCAGACGCGGCTTCAGCCGAGTCGGCACGCGGCGGGGCACACGGCGGGCACACGGCGGGCACGCGGCGGGCACGCGGCGGGCGCAGCCGCCATCTTTCATTAACGGCGGCGGGGTCGCGGCTCCGGGTCCCGCCGGGATTCCGAGCCGCGAAACACGATGAGCAGGCGCAGCGGCAGCAGCTCTCAGGCGGCGCGTCCGCCGGGACCCGGCAGCGCAAATCACTTCATGTCAATTACCGCCAGCCTCTTTTCATCTAGCGGCCGCTGTTTTTTTTGTCGGCGCGGCGACGTGAGTGGGAAACGCGAGTGGGAAACATAAGTGGGAAAGCGACAGGAGAAGCACAGCGAGGTCACGTGAGGTCACGCGAGGTCATGCGAGGTCACGCGAGGTCACGCGTCTGCAGTCGGATCCCAAACGTGCGCGAGGGCAAATCGCAAAGCGGCAAACTTCCAGCCGCTGGCGGAGTTTCCGAGCTGCGAGGGTTTTGTGGGCTCTTCAGTTTTCCGTTTTTTCACCTCCAAGTGAGATTTAACTCAGTTTTATGATTTACAAAAGCCTTTCCGCCTGCTTCCCCGCTAATTCCGTCAGGTCTTCGATGTCGGCAGGTGCAGCAGCGACGTCACATCTGTGACCACAAAAAGGGTTTTAGTGCAGTTTTCTCCTCATTTGAATCAAAGGTCAAAGGTCAGCATCCACTGAGGAGGTGTGATTTGCGATGCTGGGATTTAGAAATGAAGCAGAGATGTTGATTCTTAAGAAAAATTAACTAATTAATGGCAGAATTTTCTGATTAATTGCTTTTTTTTTTCTTCTTCAGACTGAAACTTGTAATAATGGATATTTACGGAAGAGGATTCGGGCCACTGAAGAAAAAAATATAATTGTGAAAAAAAAGTCAGAATTCTGACTTTTATCTCCGAATTCTGACTTTTTTCTGAAACCTAAAAATAATGGAGGTTTTTAGGGAGGATTTTTTTTTTCCGTTTCTGAAAAAGATGGAAATTTTTTTCTTTGAATTAGATATTTATTTTCTTCATCCTCTTCCGTAGATATTTAAATGTTTAAATGTGAATAGTTTCTCTCAGTCGTCATCTTCTCCTCTGCTGATTGGTCAGCAGTTTTTTAGCCGTCCAATCAGCTGCAGCGTGACGTATCTCCTCACTTGCAGGTCTGGTTATTGGTCCACCGGCACCACAGTCCTGTGACGTCGCCTGTCGTTTGCTGTTAGCTGATTGGCCGTGGATGAATTTCTTCTTCTGTGGTGGTTAAACTGGTCTTTGCAAACGCTGCAGGTGACTTTAGTTTCCTCCAAAGATCCGTCTGAGACTTTCTAAAGGTCGACTTTCCTCCTGAAACTCGTCCCCATCGTCCTCAGCCAGGGCGCTCTGGTGAGGTCACGTGCTCGTAACTCGCCGCTCTCTCGTTCTTCTTCTGTGGTTTCTGCCGCGTCCTTCTAATGTCTGTTGGTGGGTGTTTTTTTTTTTTTTTTTCGTTTTTGGTTTTTAAGTTTAACACATAAACACAAAAAGGAAGGTGTTAACTGTGACGGCACTGATGTGAACTGATTTCGTATGAAGTCATCGCGGGGGGGCGTGGCTTCTTGCCGCAGGGGAGACTTTTCTACTTGTCCTCCCCTTTCTGAGTCGTCCAATCACAGCGGCTCACCTGTCCACCACGGCCTTGTGCGTGGCCTTCCACTGCTCCTTGTCGTCGTCGGTGCCGATGTCGGGATTCAGCTTCTGCAGGTTGACGCCCGCCACGTTTGCGCCGCTCCACACTGGCACTGTAACGCACACACACACACACACACACACACGCACGCACACACACGCACGCAGGCACACGCGTTAGCGCGGCGCTTTCCGAGTTTCAGAGGAAGAAGGCGGGCGTCGGCGCGGCGCTGACGCACCGCTGGTGTCGCCGTGCTCGCCCAGCACCCAGCCGTTGAAGGAGCTGGCGTGGATTCCGAGCCGCTCGGCCATCAGGTAGCGGAAGCGGGCCGAGTCCAGGTTGGTGCCGCTGCCGATGACGCGGTGCTTGGGGAGGCCGCTCAGCTTCCAGGTCACGTAGGTCATCACGTCAACTGCGGAACGGTGCGTTCAAAGACAAGGCGTTAAGTGGGCGCCGCGGGCTGGCATGCTCGGGGGTTGGGGGGGTTTGGGGGGCGGGGCCTCACCGGGGTTGGACACCACGATGAGCGTGCAGTCGGGGCTGTGCTTGACCACCTGCGGGATGATGGACCTGAAGACGGCCACGTTCCGCTGCACCAGGTTGAGGCGGCTCTCGCCCTCCTGCTGGCGAACGCCGGCCGTCACCACCACCAGGCGGGAGTTGGCGGTCACTTCGTAGTCTGGGGAGGAGAGACGGCCGGGTCACGTCTGAGAGCGGCGGCGGAGGTGGAAAGGGGGCGGCGGAGGAGGAGGAGGAGGAAGGGGGCGGGTCCTGACCTTTGTCGGCGACGATCTTGGAGGTCTTGAGGAAGAGGCTGCCGTGCTGCAGGTCCATCAACTCGCCCTTCAGCCGGTCCTCCACCTTGTCCACCAGAGCCAGCTCGTCACACAGGTCCTGAGAGGACGGGGGGCGGGGCGGAGGCGGGGGGGGCGGAGACAAAGCCCTTATTGTTGTTTATTATTATTATTATTATCTGACATACGAGGCTGCACTGCTAACATGAGTGACTCCATATCTAATAACTCCATCTCTAACTGCAGTTATGGCCGCATGTCCGGTGAAAGTCTTGAGAACAATGCATTCTGGGTCGGGATTTGCATCATTAGCATAAACAGTATTCGCGCGTTGGCGTCTCTGAGCGCGTGCGTCCCCGCCGCGGCCGGCGGCGTCTTACCCGCAGTAGGATGCTGACGGCGCAGGCCATCCCCACCTGGCCGACGCCCACCACCGTCACCTTGTTCCTGGGCGGCTCGGCGCCGCTGTCCGCCAGCGGGCTCATCAGCTTCTGCAGCACCGACGACATGACGAGAGCTGCGGGGGAGGGGGAGGGGCAAAGGGGCGTGGCGGGTCAATCGGGCTCCGCCCACACATGCGCATTTTCGTTTTCCTACAAAATGGCAGCAACTTTAAAGATCATGATACGCTCGGGTCAAAGGTCAGCGTCTCTGTGGGTCTCACAGGAAGGAAAACGGCTTCCTTCAGTTGCACACCAGCGCCGCGACCGCAGGCCCCCCGACACTTCCCATGATGCAACTCGCCCTGCCACTTTCGACCCAACCCGATGACATCGCTGTGACACTGTAACCCGTCATTTTCTCCTCCACAGACGCGACAAACACATGTCAACCCGCCATGTTGTCTTGTCTATAACGTGGCGGCGGCAGTGTGATTCCGGGATGCTAACGAGGCTAAAAGCTAAAAAAAAAAAAAAAAAAGGCGTTTTGACGTTTCACAATAAAAGCACGTGAGCTCAAACGATGACGCCAGCGACGGCTCATTTAGCTGCTGCTCTTTTTGCTCTCGACGTCTCTGCGAGTTTGTTTAAATCGCAAGTTTTTTTTCACGAAGTTTTCCCCAAAAAAATCCTTTTGTTTCTCGCCTTTTGTTACATTTTGCAACCAACCATAAAGTTGAAAAAAGAAACAGCCGTAAAAACAAACTGTTAAATCCGTTTTTGGACAACTGTCATAGATGCTAAACGCCACAATCGCTAACGCCTTCAACATAATTAGCTGAGAAAACGACTGTCAGAAGTTAGTAATGAATTTACTCAACCAATCAAACAGCTTTTCCTTAAATTTGCCTTAAATTTGCCTCGTTTTCAATTGTCTTAACGGTCTTGGACCATCCTATTTATCGGTCCTGCTTTTATCAGGCCCTGAGGTCCTCCTGCAGCAGCCTGCTAACTATCGCACAAGTTAGAATACAAACCCGCGGTGAGGGTTCGGGTTCTGGTTCAGGTTCTGGTTCAGGTTCAGGTTCAGGTTCAGGTTCGGGTTAGCGCTTCGTTGCTACGGCACCTAGGTGTGGAGCAGCCTGCCAAATGCTTAAAAACTCACCTTTTTACTTTGGCTTTTAACTGATTTATTTATTCTTACTGCTATAATTACTTTATTATTATTTTATGTCTGTGCTTTTAATATTAATTTTTGATTGAATTTTATGCACCTCGGGTTTCTGAACCCTTAATTTTTACATTTTACAACCTATTTTATCTTGTCTACCTACCTATTTATTAGGTGTTTTGATCATCAGTTCTATCTCGTGATTTTATTATTATTTTAGCATCTTCTTGTTTTTGGCTCGTAGCTCCAGTGCTTCCTCGCTGGGGGGCCTCCACACCGGGAGCTGTGACCGTCGCCCTGGAGACGTCCCCGGGCCCGGGGGGGGCCGTGGGGGGCCGTGGGGCTCTGCACCATGTGTGGAGTCCTCCATGGTCCAGCGGGTCGGGGGTCCGGTCTCCGTGGCGGCGTTCCCGGTGGGCCCGGGCTGTGGTCCTGGGCCGTGACCCCGCCCGGCGTGGACATTCGCCGGTGGGCGGTGCTTTGCTCCGCCGGATCCTCGGTGCCGTGCCGCTGTCTCTGTGGTTTATCTTATGTTGTAAACTAGTTTTGGGGCATGTGTGTGTGTGTGTGTGTGTGTGTGAGGGGCCGGTTTTTAACAGTTGTACTTGGTTTCTATAGTCGTATTTGATTTTATATTGTGAAGCACTTTGTGTTGCGTTGTAAAATGTGTGAAAGGTACAAAACAAATAAAGTTTGATTGATTGATTGATTGATTGATTGATTGATTGATTGATTGATTGATTGATTGATTGATTGATTGATTGATTGATTGAAACACAGCATCCATCGCTCGTTGTCTATTTGTTTCAAATCTCACGTCAAACGTCGATGGGAATCGTTTCTGACGGCGTCGGAATCACGCATAAAGGCTGAGTTCCACTTTTCCATGCTCCATTTTCACCTCGACCAGTTTGAGGGAGACAAACAGGAAGTTTAATTCCAGCGGGAAGTCGTTTATCTCCGCGGCGACGCCCAGCATCTCGACGCGGCGCCGATCGCCGGCGGCCCGTTTATGACGCGGCGTCCAAACACGCGCGCTCACATTTTTACTCTTTTTTACAGAAATTTCTTATTACTGTTTTGACCGTTTTTTGGGTTTTAAAACGTTAGTTGGACACATGTGGTTTTTTTGTCTTTTTTTTGTTAAATCTACAAATCTTGTAATTTTTTTTCTATAGAAAATTCATAAAATACCAGCAGTAGATACATTAAATTAAGTACATTTGCAAATACAATAAAATTAGATTAAAAGTTACACAGAAACAAAGAGAAATCTGGAACTAAATATGTATTCATTATAAAAAATCTGTTCATATGACTGTAACTATTTATTCATTCATTTATTGTGTTGAATATATATATATATATATATATATATATATATATATATATATATATATATATATATATATATATATATATATATATATATATATATATATATATATATATATATATATATATATATATATATATATATATATATATATATATATACTAGGATGACCTGACCCTAAACATGACCTTCTCAAGGTCGACGCAACATTCAGAGGTGTGAAAACCCGAAGGAGGAACCTTGGAGGAACCTTAGAGGAACCTGGTCCTCGGACGATAGACGTTATTAATCATCATCATCATCATCATCACAAGTGTCATTTTTACTACTCGGGTTCACCTCCTGGTTCTGGTTCTGGTTCTGGTTCCGGTCCTCTCAGCGTCCCCCGACCTCAGGCTGAGGGCCCATCACGCTGAGCTCGCGCTCCGGTCCGTGAAGGCATCAGCGCGGACCGACCGCGTGCCCGCCGGTCGTGCAGGAGCACAAGGGGCGTTCAGGGACACAAAGAGGCTGCGCTCGCGCGTGTCAGCGGCTCGTGACGCCGCCGCCGCCGCCGGTGGACGCGGCCGCTTATGTAACGGCGGAGGCCCGCGAGGCGTCCGCGTCCGCGGGACAGCGCGCGCGGCGCAGCGCGTGACCGCCGCCGATCAATAACCGAACCGATCGATAGACGCAGGACGCCCGGGTCCAAGTTCAAGTGCGCGACGAGACCTTCAACTTTCACTGGAACAATGAGTCCATAACGGCCGCACGCCTCACCTTCACCATCATCATCACCATCATCACCATCATCATCATCCTCATCATCCTCATCACCACAGTAACAGTAACGTAACAGTAACGTAGCAGTAACAGTAGTAACAAACCTTGAGAGTTCGGCCGTAGTCCGCGGAAAGAGGCAGATGGAGACGGTGCGTGTCCTCACTGAGAGATGGAGGGAATGTGGGGCTGGTGTGTGTGTGAGTGTGTGTGTGTGTGTGTGTGTGTAGGAGGTGACGTCACGACCCCCCCCCCCCCCCCCCCCCCCCCACCACCACCACCAGCCCCCCCAGCAGCAGCAGCAGCAGCAGCAGGTTGACCCTCGGTGATGAATCTCATCTTCATTCCGCTCTCCGTTATTATCCCACGCAGCCTGAACGCCACTCGCGCGAAAACGTGACGTCAGCAGGGAGGCGTTTCTGACGCGACTGTAAGGAAAGATCCGTTAATTTCGCTGCCGATGAAACATAATAATAATAATAATAATAATAATAATAATAATAAATAATAATAATAATAATAATAATAATAATAATAATAATAATAATAATGATGCGTCTGATATTCGGCTCGTCCACACCGGGAGGTTTGTTTCGTTCATCGCAGAAAAAACACCAAAAATAAAAGATCAAGAGCAAAAAAGTATTTGCTGATGAATGAATTTATGCAATCAAATGTAAATATTCTTTCTCGGGAACACCAAATGTTTTGGTTTTTTTTTTTAGAAAATTGCGTAAAAATAAAACTGTCAAATTTATGAAACCATAAAACTGACCAATTAAGAGTCACAAATCTGCAGAAACTGCAATATCCAAACTATATAAATGACAAATATTTCACTCGAACTATCAGCCAGCAGCACGTTAATGTGATTTTGAATGTTTAGCGTTAACAGCGCGCGGCATCGGTCCTCCGGCATGAATGCATCTGTGGATGCTAGCGCCACGTTAGCGTCCGTGGTTCAGCTTTAAAATCGACACACTGGAACATAAATGAACACGCAAAAAAACACACAAAAAAATTATGTTTTATGGAGTGAAGCCCAACAAACGCAAATATGATCAAAGTCACAAGAACTTTGACTCACAGAGATTCATAAAGACCTTCACCCAGTTTTGGGGGTAAAAACCGACCCAGAGATTAACGGTCACTAATGTTAGCATTAGCATCAAGCAAATCACCTTACATCTCACTAATGTTAGCATTAGCATCATGCAAATCACCTTACATCTCACTAATTTTAGCATTAGTATCATGCAAATCACCTTAAATCTCACTAATGTTAGCATTAGCATCCAGCGTATCACCGTGTAGTGCACTAATCTCAGCCCTCTGGTTAATTAATGTTAACATTAGCATCCAGAAAATCCAGCTATACTAAGATTAGTTCAAAGCCAGAAATTCAGCTCTGATAAAGCTAGCTAGCTTTCTCTTGGCCCCGTTCGGGGTCATACTACAAAAGAACCACAACATAAGCGACAGTCAGATCTCACTTGGTAACACAGCCACAGTGTTTCAGCGCTTAGCTTAGCCGCCTCGCTAGCAGCAAGGTACCGTCCACTGGGTTTTGCTGCCATGCATCTGCACGTACACACTAACGTGGCTGCAGTCCCCCTCACGGCCACCGGTGTCAGTAAAACACCAGGGAGCCTTTCATGCGTTTTCCTGACAGTTTGCCGTGAATTCACCCCAAAGCCAGAACCTCCCCTTCAAAAAACGTCGTCTCGTGAAGGTTTTGGAGCTTCAAGCATCACAATTTATGAAATTACTGATTGAATTTGTCCTCATTCATTCAAACGTCCTTCACGTTAGCTGAGAAAAAAACAACAACGCCATTTTCCCTCCTTCAGCCGTTCGTCCACGTGAACACGATGTTCCCTGAACCCCCCCACCGGCCGCCCCCTCGGCCCCTCCCCCTCTCCCCCACTGATGCTGCACACATGTCACGCGCGATGATGCTGATGGCGGTGGGGATACAGGCTGGCATCCAATGGGACGCCGCGGTCAGGCCTCCTGCGCGTCCAATGGGATGAGGGGATGCTGATCCCTGGCAGGCGCCCGCTCAGGCGCGTCAGGGGCTATTGTGTGTGTGTGTGTGTGTGTGTGTGTGTGTGTGCGCGCACTGCTGCGTGTGAACAATGAGAGGGGTGATGGAGGGATTAGACTGGCTGGTTAAAAGGAGGCGGGGCTAACGGGGGTGTTACATAATAACACAAAGGAAGGCGC
>CAAKHG010049843.1:0-15701 GCA_901007715.1 Dactylopterus volitans | reverse complement strand
GTGGTTGGCGAAGAGCGAGAAGATAAATAACTGCATGTCAATTTGCCTCCTGTGTTTCAGTTTGGTCTACCTGTTAATTTCTCCTCCAACACACACACACACACACACACACACACACACACACACACACACACACACACACACACACACACACACACACACACACACACACACCATTAGTTGTGATGTAAAGAAACCTCCAGTGACCAGAGGGAGGAAACAAGCTCCTCCTCCTCCTCCCTCTCTCTCTTCCCGCCGGAGCGTTCCCAATCCCGACCCCCCCGTCGTCCTCCACGCCGCTGCTCCTCGCCCTGCGGCCGTCACGGTGGACCTTGGCGTCACCTTCAGAGTTCCTCGTCTCAAACCAGCGTCATCCTCCGCTCAGACGTTCTTCCAGTTCCTCAGGGAAACGTCTGGCTCTTTAGCCGCGGGTTCTCCATGATGGTCGTCAGCTGGTCATCGATGTGGTGCAGCTGAGCCGGTCGACGGCTGTATGTATGTATGTGAGTATGAAAGTCAGATTTAGATGTTCGCAAAGCAAAAGTTCAGGTGGAACTTTGCATCAAGGTTCTGGGTCATTTTGAGAAGAACTGAGGAACCAGTGAGGGACGTGGAGGCCCAGTAACCCTCAGTCAAAGGCCAAAGAGCAGCCAGTCGGCATCTGATGATTAGCTGGCTGAAAATGAGGAACTAATGAGGAACGAGCTTGTTAATCTTGTTGATCCTCAATAATCCCAAAGGGAGACTTAAGTAGATCCTAATGAGCCACGATGGAGCAGATCAGGAGATCCTGTGTGACTGGATTATGAGGTAGTGATGAGTTTCTGGGAGCTGAATCATAACAGGCTGGTTTTTCATGAGCACCAGGCCTGGCTTGGTTGCTCCTGCTGGACTTCTGAGACGCCATCAGCTGGAGTTTCAGTGAGGTAAGGAGGTCCTGGGGGACGAACACCGAGCACACCTGGATGCTGCCCGGCTCAGTTGGAGAACATCTAGATCCAGCCGGGGCCGAGCCGTCTTTGACCGGTTTGGGCTGGTTCTATCTGCATTGAACACTTTGGCTTTGAATGCAGCGACGCGGAACGCTGGCGGACGGAACCTCCATCCCAAAGCTCCGCCGAGGCGCCCTCGAGACTCTGAGCCGAATCCCGTCGGCACCGCCCGGCCCGTTTGGAGCAACGTTCCCTCCTCCATGTTTTCCATGGCCTCAAACGGGAGGAACGCCCCGGAGCCGCTTACCTGAAGGCTGCAGAGGCAGATCATGCTGTACATCATCTGGGTGACACAGAAGCAGTGGCGGAAGTTGTGGAAGGGGTTGTTCCTGTAGTTGTCGTGGATGCAGAGCTGCAGAGAGGACGAGAGAGACACAACAGCAGAGTTTCCCGGCGGGATCCCGGGGAAGGCGGCCCGCCGGTGGGAGGTGGGGGTGCGGGTGCGGGTCTCACCAGCCATCTCTTGAGGGTGATGGGGTTTATGTTGAAGTCTTTGACCAAACCCAGGTCGTGGTACATGTGCTCCAGACAGCTCAGCATCTGGAACAGGAGAGGGAGGTTACGCCTGGAGACAGAATCAGACGGCCGCATGACGCTCCCGCGCTAATTCACCAGAGGCCAGAATCTACATCCACGACAACTGCTGCCCACACTACGAGGCTGGAGAACCACACTGGCTGACTCCACTCTGCAATGTCGGTTCTTCAGAAACCACCTAAGTAACTGGGCTAAATTAACAGTCGTTAGGTGACATTTTTGATTGTCAATAGTTGATATTTTTTGCCTCTGTTGATGCTAACGTGCGTGAGATTTATCCAAAAGTTAATGGTTTGACGTCTCATCGCAGCTTCGAGGTTTAAAGGTTCCAGGTCGGCCGCTCACACACGCGGGAGCCTCGGCCCAAACGGGTCCCCATCGACGCCCACTCAGACCACATTTTTATGGATCTGCTCCAGTTTAGCATCACATAAGCTGATACCTGAGACTGCCTCTGCAATCTTTTATTGTTTTTGACATTTTTCATGAAATTACACATTTAACCACTAGTTGGCAGCAGAGCTAATATAGGGGCCCCAAGTGTGAGTTTTTGATATAAACCTGCACCGCTCAAAACATAATAATGCATCAATGTTGTTGTAATTTACTAACACATACGATGCACCCTAAACATTCCACGAAATGTAAAAAACATTTCAAAAAGGAATAAAAACTTCATAGTCCCAATAAGGGCTGAAAACAAAACATTTAAGCTCTGAAAGTGGAAAACAACATATTCATTTATATGATTTCTATGGCACTTTGTCTATGATTTTGACTGTTTCGGTATCTTCCTGAAAAGCAAAGATCCAGAGCTTCTGAGCTGCTCCTGAACGTGACTGGATCCGGACCTTCATCGCGCTCCGGAGATGAAACACCCAGACAAGAGTCAAGCACCAATCAGAGCTCGGTTAAAGCCGCCGCTGTTCGCTCTCCGACGCGCTTGTAAGAAGCAAAAATGAGAAATAAATAAATAAATAAAATAAGTGAATGGATCTGCAATCAAATCTCACCTCATTGGGCTCCCACTGCCAAGCATCGAATGTGGGCATTCTAAGAGCTTCTACTGTCTCCTTAGATAGATGGTACTACACACACACACACACACACACGCACACACACACACACACAGGGCAGCGGGGGAGGGAGAGGAGAGACGGAGTCGTGGGTGAGACGGGTTGAGCGAGCAGGGCCGTCTTACCTCGTTGGCCTCCCACAGCCAGACGTCGAATGCGGGTTTTTTGAGGGCCTCTGTGGTCTGCTGTGACAGCATGTACTGCAGACAACAGAGCGTCCAGTTAGCCCCGGTCCGCCACCGCCGCCTGGCTCCGGGGCCACGCCTCCGGGGCCACGCCTCCGGGGCCACGTCTCCGGGGCCACGCCTCCTCTACGCGGTTTACCTCCACTGCTGCTATACTCTTACGTGCCACAGGGTGGCGGTGTTTGTGCGGGATCAAACCTGGTGTGGATCGCTTGAACAAATCATGGCGCCACAGCCACAAGCAGAGCTACTTGGTTGTTACTGAACATAGACGGGACCCTCCGCTGGACCCAATCAAGTCTAGACAGGTTGTAATTCAGGTTGACGGCAGTGTGAATGTCTTCAGCGTTCTTTAGCACGTGTCCTGTCCCGTCCGTTTTGGAATGAATTGAGAGACACTAAAAATCCTTTAAAGACACACTCCCGCTTTGATAGTTAACTACTTCACTAAACTTTGACCGAAAAACCCCATTTAAACTTTAAAATGTCGACAAGACCTGAGGCGATTGCGTTTGCATTTTCCTAATCGACCTGTCTTTTAACTTTTGAAATATAACTGTTTACGTTTCAAGGTTGTTTTTTTTAGCGTTCTTAGGCCTATAATGGGTGTGTATTGCGTGAGCTGGAGTGGTGATATCACAACAATTCACATTCTCTCAGAACTTTCCCAACAACCCACCGCTTCAGCCACAATTTTTACATTTTGGGCACCGTTTTTGGTAAAAAAAAAAAAAAAAAAAAACATAGGAAAATTTGTGGCACTTCAGAAAACGTGACCGCCTAAACGACCCACTCTCAGATTTTGATCCCGGACCCTCCAAGCGGATCTCGAATCCTCATCCTCTCCCATGTTAATTTGTGCCAGAGATTCTTGTGAAAATCCAAAAGTGGGTCTTTTCTAACTCGCCGGCATTTTCACATTTTTGGGCCGACACAAATATGTATAATATCTATTGTCAGAGTCTCGTCTTTCTGCCCGCAGACGTTAGCAGTCACGCGCATTTTCTGCAGGAAATGTAAATTCTGGTAATAAACCTTGAGATTCCTAAACTATAATTAATTGATAACAATGGTAAATAATTAATCTTTACGTTGTTCAAAGGTTTATTTAGCCTATTAAACGTGGTGCTAGCATGTTGTGCAGCTACCGAGCGCCACAGTGAACCGCAAGGCGAAGGCGAAGAGGTCGCCATGTTGTGACCTCTGACCACCAACACGAGATGGCAGCATCCGCGAGCAGCATGTTTCGGCTTAATCTTTAACAGCCAGAGGAAGTGCAGGCGAGCTGTTCTTCTCTGGTCCCTGCTCATGCCAGTGGCAGCTGACCACTCAGGGCGGACTGTGCTTCTCGGAGGCGGAGCTTATCGAGGGAACGGCTGATTTTGTGTGCTTTGTTTTTCGGAACATTAAAGCATAAAAAAATGGTCGTAATGGTCAAACGGGGGTGAAGATTCATCTCGAGTCAACGTTGCCTCCTCGCCTGTAGGGGGTCTCAGCCCCGCCGGGTAAAACATGCACGTGACATCGCATCTCTCGGAACGCACAGGTTCTATTCTGGTTCTATCTGGAGGTGCTGCATTTCCTCACAGCTGGAAGAGAAACCCAGTGGGGTTCTTGGTGGAGGTCTTACCTTGGGGTAGGAGGGTACATCCCTGCGAGGAGTCAGCTTCTTGTTGTCCTCCAGGAAGCTACTGCAGAACAAAACAAGTTTAGGGGTTAGTCCTGACGGGGTGCCTTCAGCCAATCACTCATCACCTGACAGTTCATCAGTCTGATCACACGGAGGGAGCCGAGTCCTCGTTTGATGAGGGTTTTTTTTTTAAAACCTCTTGATCTTACTGACCCTCAAGTCAACGCCAACAAAGGCCATAAAACAACAAACCCAAGGCAGCTTGGGTTCTACCATTTTATAGGTTTCACACCAAGCCAGGCGGCAAATGGAAGGATGGAGGAGAGCCAGTAAAATGAAGTGAAAAAAGTGGACTACAGCTGACACATCTTGGGTCATAAAACAAACACATTTTCAAACTTTAAAAGTCCGTGACGAATGCAGACAGCTGAGACAAGGGTGCACTGAAAGTAAATTTCCAAGTCTATAATTAAGTACGAGCATTTACACAGAAACAAAAATGACTTCATCAACATCTATTATCTGTCGTTAGTAAAAGTCAGACTGGAAAGGAAACTTCTGGCTGCTCTCAGGTCAGATCAGCAAATCCAGCGGAGGAGGACCTGAGAGGACCTGAGAGGATCCGAGAGGATCTGAGAGGATCTGAGAGGATCTGAGAGGACCTGAGAGGTCCTGAGAGGATCCGAGAGGATCTGAGAGGTCCTGAGAGGTTGTGCCGGTTTACGGAGCATCACCATGAAAACTGACCAGCAATCCGCCAGAACTCGGGCTGCGGAATTCTGAATCCGCTGTAACTGATTTAGAGACACCTGGGTCCAGATGTGCGATGTCAGTCTGCCGGATACGAAAGCCTCACTGAGGGCCTTATATCTCCATCTGATCCAGGATCATCTCATCTGACCCTCTGAAACTTGGATTTCTTTCAAAAAAAAATGGAGGGAAGGTGGCAAGGAAGAAAGTGCCAAAAAAGAAAGAAAGAGAAGGGCATTAAATTTAGAAAAAAAATCACCTGTTGTTTCTGGACGCCATCTCCTCACGGAGATTCTTGATGTCATTGCGACATTTCTCGATCTCCACCACCTTCATCCCTTCCACTGCAGGCAGACACAGAGAGAACATGTGCAGGTCATTGAACCAACTAAAAACTGCCTCGGATCCTTGGTTACCTTCAGTTTTGACCTCGTTTTGTACATGAACCGCTTGTCATGTCATGATTACGAAAACGTGCAAAGACAAAAATCTTGCACGAGCAAAGACGGATTGAAGGCTTTTCCAAAAGTGCCACGTGAGTTGCAACGCTGGTGTTTTCTGCCAATAGGAATGGTCGTTTAGCCAGAGTCACAGAAGATAACGTGTGACATGTGCCGAGTATGTTTATATGCCCCAAAATTACTCCAAACAGAGCAACAGCACAGCTCATGTAAACAGCATATTTCATCTGGATGCTAATAATCAGGCCAAATTCCAAATTAAGCATTTTCCCATTAAGACGTGTGAGATATTGTAAATAAGCCAACAGTTGCAAATTTGCAGATGGACGATAGCGATGATGCAAGACAAGAGAAACATGGCCGCGGCTTGAAAAGGAAGTAAATTCCTGCTTAGCCTCTTAATAGGACACGCATCACCACCCAGGTAGAGAATGAACGGCGGCATGGAAATGGGAAGATTAGAGAAATATTTGTTCCCATTTGCCATGTAGAGCACCTTAGTTGCAATATTTTCTGTTTTAAAGTGAAAAACTGCAACATTGTCTGCATGTAAACAAGCCGTCAACAATAACTGATTAAGTGTTCCGGGGGAGTCATGACGACGAGCGTCGGCCCACCGGAACCCAATGAATGAAAGTCAAAGGAATCAGTTGAGAAACAAAACTCAGAGACTCAAACTGCAGTTTGTGACTCAAAGACAGCAGCTGCTGCCGCCTCAGCTTTCCCATTGTGAGAGAGGAGACTCTGCTGAACACAGTGATACAAGTTATTTGTTTGTGGTATCAAAAATGCCCTCAGTTACCATGAGAGTCTGTGGGACAGTTCGAAGTGGATGTGTGAGGCCTCTCCTTTAGGTAGTTATTCATGTGCTGTGTGGCCGTGAGGACAAGTCAAACACAATTTCATTTATATTTCTGTTGAACTTCTGTTATTAACTCAACTTTAACTACTTCAGTATTTGTAGTAAATTTAAAAGTCACTGAAACGCTCATGAGACAGATCAGGACTGTGCAGCCTGTTTAAAAAACTGAACCTCCAATATTACGTTTTTAAACACTGATATTATTGATAATCCAGTTGACTGCACTTCCTGAGACGGAATAACCGTGGTAACTCGATGACCGTACTTCCATAATTGGCAGAACCTGATTATTGTCCAGCCCTCGCTGATCAGTATGCCTGAAAATTACGACGTAAATCGCTGAGCTTGTGTGGTACCAAGCCGTCGCCACTGGGCCCGATGGAGCGACGCCACACGTGGGTCATAGGCGAGTACTGACTGCATCCTGAGAAGCCTTGGGGTCCCGAGGCTGGAATCTGGGGTCAGTGTGGACGTCGTCTTTGAGGCAGCTGCCCATCCTCTCAGGCAGAACCCAGAAGAGCTCTCACACGCTCAACGAGGAAAGGCTTGTTGAGTGGCTATCGATGTTCCATCTTTGCTCTTTGGGAATGAAGACCGGATCACCTGGAGCCTGGGCGGTTCGACTCTTCCACGAGGTCCTCAGAAGCCTCCATAGGATCTTTACCACATCCACTTCCTTTACCTACAGCTTGTAGGTGAAGCCCGATTCGTCCCAGTGCTGAAGATGATCTGGCTCTTATTATGACCTTGTTGATCTCATAAAAATACCAGGTGAAGCGTGTCCAGAAACAGACGGAGCTTCTATACCGGGTCCACCTGTCTCCATCAGCACTCACTGGAAGAATTGCTGGACATGATGTAGTTTAATTGTTTGCCAACTGAGCTTTAGCTGATTGACATTTCTTTTGGATTTTTCATTGTGGACAAACATCTCAGCTTAAACAGACGCAGCATGTTATGGTGCAAACGTCACCCAGGACCTGGCGACACACAACATGGCAGAAGATGTAGATGTGCCACATCTGTGCCATTGACCTCCACAGATCTCTCACATCTGTGTCCTCCTGGATCCTCCCCTCGCTTTCATCCACTGACACTGAAGAGGTGACCTCCAGCAGCTCTCCAGCAGCTCTCCAGCTCACGTTATAAAAGGTGACCATGGCGACCACAGCAGCGAGTGGAGGGATATCTGTGTGGGTGCCACGTTGTTGCCTTAGCAACCAGGTATCCAGGCAATTGCAGAGCTTGTGTGAAGTGACTAGCACAGCGGTGTAAGTCAGGAGCAGTGGAGGTTCTCTCCGATAACAGCGAGATAATTCTGACACGAGGGAACGCGGACTTTGGGAAAGGTTTGAATAGAATTTGCAGATAAATAGAACTTGAATTTACAGCAGCAGGAAGCTTAATGAAACATTCTAAGTTTGCTGTTTACATTTGGTCCACAAGCAAAATCTTCTGAAAATGTTTGGGAATACATTCATTAAAAAAACAAAAATGATTCAGTCACTGCATTTGCATTTGTTTTCTACCACTATTATCATATCATTCTTTCTTTAGATGCACAATTACCCACGATTACGTACATTTGGATTCCAAATCACCTTCATATCTCGTGTAACGTTCCGCTCTTATTTGGACTCGTTTCCCGATTTATTTTGTAGTTTTTGCGTTCAGTCACTTCACCGTCACACCTGCCTCCTGCCGGTGAATCGGGCCTGCGTGTGGATCATCCAGGCGTTGCCACGGTGACGGCGTGTCCTTTCCTCCTGGCTACTTTGACCTTTGCCCTTTTTTGTTTGGATTTTGACTTTTCAACTGAACCTTTGGTTTTGGGATCTTTGCCATGTTCTGAACTGTGCTGACTCCTGACCTGGATGTTTCCATTAAACGCCGTCTCAGAGGAACTGAACTGTTGGTTCTGGTGAACAGACGCCACCTGAAATACATTTCATAAAGGAGGAACTGCAGGATAGAAGACGAGACGCTTTCTGCCTCCCAGTGTCAGAATTTTCAAATTTCAAAACTTCCATTTTACTTCTTCAAAATAAATAAAGTCCAAACCTGTTCATCAGCTCTCCATCACTTTTCTTCAAAAGACAGGAGAGCTGAGAAGATCACCATGGCAACCGAAGCAAGCTCAGGTCATGTTGCCACGGTGACTGAGAGGGTCAGCGCTGTTACGAAAGAGCAGCCCTGAGGGGACGCGAGGAGTCGGAGGACATCGGCCACACACACACACACGCACACACGCGCACACACGCACACACGCACACACGCACACACACACACACACACACGCACACACACACACACACACACACACACACGGTGGTTTCACCGGGAGCACCCGCTGTCTCATGTCACCTCATGCACCGAGGCTGCCGCGGTGCCGTCACGCGGTGGGCCGGCGTGGTCATTCGGCGCCTCGCGAGCGATCCTCATCACCACCCAGGTGGCATCCAGCCGGACAGGTGCGACTCGACCACGCGGATCAGGAGGGAGCGCGAGGCTGCCGGCTCCCTCCAAGTTCTTCATGCCTTTGAAAAACGGTGACTCATAAATGCAGCTTGATCTTTAGACGCGATTGCAGGCCAACCGGGAACCGCGCGGCGATTACAACACCAGGACTGATTAAGTGTTCCCGCCGCCGGCCATCGAGGACACTGAGATCTGTTTCATAAGTGGTGCAGGACGGCGAAGAACTCACAACACCTTTAACGGGCGTATGTCACCGCCGGCTTTATCTCGGGAACGTCAGCACCTCTGCGCAGACGCCGTCGGACGGTCGGCAGCCTCGGACACGAGGATGGTGACCCGAACCTGCCTGCTCTCTGGACAGGTGACAACGTGGTCCACGTCCAGGAGGTCCCATTAGCCCTGTGGAGGTAGGTCAGCAGACCGCACGACCTCCACAGCTTCCACTCATCTCATCACGGCGGCGTCATAAATGGTGGAGGAACGCGGGTCCGGGCAGCATTGGTTCACCGAAGGCTCGCGGCCATGTGGGACCAGTCAGTGCAGTTTTCCGCCAAGCGAGGCTCTCGAGTCCAAACGGATGAAGCAAACATGGACACTGAGGGAGGGGCGAGGGTGTCTGAACTTCCTGAGGAGGCCAAGGTCATTTGTTGCTGATGTTACAGGCAGTAGCTGATGTCCATGAGAAGGAGGGAGCACCAGGAAGAAGGACGGTGCTGGGCTGGAGAGGCTGATCTGGGAGGCTGGATCTTCACTGCGACTGTAGCAGAGAGGAGGACCATGGACGGCTGCCTGCTTTGGACAGAGCCCTTCATCCTCCCACCAGACAGAAGAGTCAAGAGACCTCCATCCCAGTCCTGTTACCCTCAGGAGGTCCTTTGTCCCAGAGGAAACAGAGTTTGGATCCATCTAAAACCAGACATATGTAACCCAAACCAGACTGGAAGGATCTAACACTGATGTTCACTGATGTTTTAGTCATTCCAGAACCTCTGGCTTGGTCCACGGTGTTCAGGATCAACCTCCTGTTGTAGAAGCTTCACCTTCTTAAAGGCAGTGTGATGTTGGCTACCAGACTTTGCTGCTATTTCATGGAATCCACTCTCCCTCCACCCTTCCTTCTTCAGATGAAGCCAAAATCGGCAGTGATGATGCAGGAGAGCTTCTTCTCCTGACGGCTCTTCATGAAAGTCCCATTAGTGACTCATGGCCGCGCAGTGGAGCACAGCAGTCCGATCAACTGCCCTGACGGTCCTCTGCAGCTTTGCTCAGACCTTCTCGCAGTCCTGACGGAGCTGCGAGCTGAGACAACCTTAGTCCTGAGGGCTTCTGCTTCACCGTGGCATCACTGACTTTCATCCTCAGAGTCTTACATGGGGCCAGTACACACCAGTATCAGTGGAAGCAGAGCAGATAAGCACCAGTCTCGCACGCTGCTATGAAGCCAGACCGATTCATCATTCAGGTGATATTTTTCCGGCCAATATTTGTGTTTCGCAAATCTATCGGTTCCAGCGGTAAAATGGCCAATATGCACCGATATTAGGTAGAGTCAGTAGGTCTGAGCCTGATTCATCAGCTGGCTCGTGCTTTTGGACGATATTTGCTTGTCACAGACGTTGTGGCTTTAGGCTTCTATTCGGCTGCATTTGAGACGGCACACGATAACAACACATTCATGAGTTGTAATGTTTTCCCTCCAAATATCTAACAAACCATCGTATTCAGAGAACAGCAATCAGAGTCAAAGACCTGAAACAGCTGCTGGAAACTGCAGTCAAAGCTGCTCTTTAATCTCCATGAGGTGTTATTACAGCATCGATTTATAGGGTCAGCATATCAGTATGCTCGCACTGTAAAAAATTTACTTCATTCTGTGTGTGTGTGTGTGTGTGCGTGCGTGTGTGTGTGCGTGCGTGTGTGTGCGTGGCTTATAACATCTGACATTATTCACACTCATATAAGACATAAACACTTACGCTCCACTCGTTTCTCCAGCATGGCGAGACGGTTGGTGACCTCGGTCTTGAGCTCGTTGATTTTGAACGCTCTGCCATCAGAGACACACACACACACACACACACACACACACACACACACACACAAAGTCGGTGATTGTTGAAGGCTACAACCTTCATCGTCGTCGCGCCACCTCAGATCACAACCTGCCGGCGCGCTTGAGTTTGAGGGAACTCCCTGAAGAACGTTCATGAGAACGTCGCGTTTATGAGAGTGGGACTGAGGCCAAGCGACCGTGACCCAGAAATTTGACCCTTGGCCACCAAATGTTAAAGAGTTCTTCTTAGGTTGATGTTTGTTACATTCCTGAGATGTGAGGCTCAGAATAAGGATGTTCAGGATGAATCATTAACTGGTAAATTGCTGATAAGAGTTTTAACGGTTAAGAAATGTTTTAAAACTCAAATGTACGTCTCGCATGTACTATTTCTCCAAAAATCACGTAAATTGACTTTTATATCACAAGAGGGAGAAACTTCTGCATTGTAGCTGAGAAAAACTACAACAGAGGAGGAGGAAGTAGGTGAGGTCCAGCCGAGGAGCGTTACACCTAAACCAGGACGGTGACGCTGTCAACACGCCGCGCCGCCAACACAGAGAATACACGGCATCACCGACGGCTGCAGCGGACCTCAAAAGAGGGAGGCTAATGTTAGCCAGAAAAGGAACGCCGTCATGCTAATATAAGCGAGAAGAAAAATGCCGTCCTCCCCGCAAACCATCATGCTAATGTTGGCCAGAAAAGGAACGCCGTCATGCTAATATAAGCTAGAAGACGAACGCCGTCATGCTAATGTTAGCCAGAAGACGAACGCCGTCATGCTAATGTTAGCCAGAAGACGAACGCTGTCATGCTGATGTTAGCCAGAAGACGAACAGCGTCATGCTAATGCTAGCTAGAAGGCGAACGCCATCTTCCCAGCAAACCATCATGCTAATGTTAGCCAGAATAGGAATGCCATAATGCTAATGTTTGCTAGAATAGGAATGTCATCATGCTAATATTAGCTAGAAGACAAACGCCGTCGTGCTAATGTTAGCTAGAAGAGGACGGCCGTCATCCCAGCAACCTTGGCTGTCAGTTGACCGACGGGTTTTGCATATTTCACAATTTAAAAAAAAAAAAACACCAGATATTGCACGAATACAAAATACTGCATATGTCTGTGGATCTGGCTCCGCTCATGCACCTGATTATGAGATGTACTTTGAGGAAGTTGAAGGCCATAACGCGTCTACTTTGGCAGTCTGGCTCGGACCCATAAATACATAAACCTACTTGTGCAGGTTCCAGGTTTCTGCATGTTTAACCTCAAGCTCCCGCTTCATAATTTCTTCTAATCTATCCCGTCTGTAAGAGCGTCAGGCCGATTAATCGGGGCTGCGAAAAACTATTAACGGCAGCTCTAACTCGGTCTTGCGTAATCTGCGGAACAAAGTGCTTCCGCTTTATTACCGCAAAGTTCTATTTATCGGCCTGATTACGCAACTTCGTGTCTTCGCATCATAAACGGCACCACTGGGTCTGTGACACACAACCGGCGGGGACGGCGTGTCCACGGTCTAACGTCCACCGGCGGACCCCCCGGCTCTGGTGTGCATCTCAGTGTGTGTGTGTGTGTGTCTGTGTGTGTTTGTACTGAGCGGAGGCGGAACAGTCGGATCTACGATCCGCTTTCAGTCAGGAGGGACACGCGGTGGCATTTGTCGGCTGGCCGGCTGTAATCTCCCGGGATTATGACGGCCCCTTAGCAGAGTTAAACTCTCATCGGCCCCTGATGAGTGTGTAAGTGTAAACGCTCGTCAGGCTGCAGATCCAATTCTGTTATGATTTAGCAAACCGCCGGGAACATCAACTGCACTCTGATTACTTTTCTTAGTTTAACAAATTTCCTCATACATGTTCCTCATACAGTCCATCATACATGCCATTTGTGGCAGGCCGCTGGACGCCCCCCCACCTCCGCAGATAACGTTTAGTAGCGTGTCAGCACGGCGAGCTGCCTCACGCCTGCCGCTTAAAAGGCAAAGCGCGCTGGGACGACTCTCATCTGATAACAAGCGACGCAACCTGGTTCGGCTTCATAATTAAGAGGAGCAGCTGGAATAAATGTGCGACCGTTTGCGGTCTGACGGCACAGGAGCGCCGTACTTTCATTAAAGCGGCAACAGACACGTCAGTATGTGGTCGATACTGTAAAACCAGCTGGTTCCAGTCCAATCATAATCATAATCATAATATATCAGTAATCATAATAATACATCAATAATCATAACAGCCCAGCAATTAGACTGCGATTGCAGTTCATGCTTTTACTATGCTGTCCTGTCTGCGGCCAGCCTGGAGGCGGGAAGACTTCATTTACTGCAAATTCTCAAGCTCAAAGTAACGCCAGCAAACTCTACCGATAGCAGCCTTTAGGAAACTAAGCAGTGGCGGCATGCACGGAGACCAGGTCCCGCCGGAGACCCGGACCGCATCGAGACAAAGCCGAGGCAGAGATCTTGACTACTGCTGCTTTAGCGGCGGCGGCCGAAGCTCCAGAACTTACCTGGAAAACTGCTCGGCAACTTGGGTCAGAACATTCTGAAAGAGCTCCTCCTTATCTGAGGAGAGACCACAAAAAACACGGGCGTGAATCCAGAGGAACGTGGTCTCACACCCACACACACACCCACACACACACTCACACACACACGCAAGCTGTCAGACGCCCAAAGCAACATCCAGAAACACTAACTGAACAGGCCTGCAGGCGCCGGTCTCTCCATCGCTGAGCGCTGCAGCGTCTGACATCGATCATAGCGACCGCCTGGTACTCACACACACACACACACACACACACACACACACACACACACACACACACTCACCCACCATTGGCTGCAAGTGCGAGTGTTGTGGGCAAAGTTCAACGCCGGCGGCCAACAAACAGCTACGAGAAGCAGTAAAAGAAAGCGAAGGCTGGCGGAGGCTCGCTGAGGTTCGTACAATGTGTCACTCGCGCTTCCTGCAGGGGTCAGAGGTCAGCGCCGACTGGAAGCAGCGGTGTGAAAAACAACTTCCTGGCTGTGATCGATCAGCTGGTTCAGACGTGGGGAGTTAAAGGGACGGCTGGTTTCAAAACAGGATGTGACATCACGCCCGTGAACGCCTCGCCATCAGCGTCCAAACCAGTTGGTGGTGGGCGGGGGGGCGGCGGGGGGTGAGTCCACATGAAACTTTAACCAAAGGGGCACCTCCAGGCTAACAGCTAGCAGGCTAACAGCTAGCTAGCTAGCAGCTGCTGCGAGTGGAGTTGGACTGTGATTCTGGCCGTGTTGGCTTTGGCTGCGGCGCCGTTTAAACCTGCAGCTGGGTAGACCGCCACGTCTGGGTCGGCGGTCCCAGTGCAGCACTGACCCACGAGGCCCCTAACTTGACATTGTCCACGTCAGACCGGTAACCCGCCCGCGGCCCCGGGTTAACCGTTAACGCGGCCGCCCTCGCAGCGAGCCGGCCCGACGGCGGCGGTGGAATGCGGATGACCGCCTGCTCCGGCCGTTTTGGACGGTCACACTGACGCAATCAGCTCTGCACAATATTCTGCCAGCCTGATCTTGCTAAACCCCCCCGAGGTGCAGGTCTGCCAGCAGGCTGACGTTAGCCCGGCTCAAGCTGAGCCAAGCGTGCGAGCTGAAACGGCCACGGGTGAACGAGGCGTCGACCAAAGGCGCCTTTTGTTTGGACCTCGCGTGGAGCCGCCACGGTCACGGGCTGCACGCGCGCCGGTCAAACATTTCCCTGAAGTTAACGGGACCAAAAATATGGAACAATAAAGAAACAAAGACGCTTCAAGGTCCCGACTTATGTGCACAACATGCACCAGGCATGAGGCCAGCGGCGTGAGGCCAGCGGCGTGAGGCCAGCGGCGCGAGGCCAGCGGCGTGAGGCCAGCGGCGCGAGGCGTGAATCGCATCCCCGTCTATGAGCAGGAAGCTGGTGAAAGTCGGCTGTGTGACGATGAAAGAAAGAGAGAGACGGTTCTGCAGATGGTTCTCCGTCCGGTTCTCGGGTGTGAAGGTGTTCAGCTGGCAAACACACTCCGGTTTACGTCCAGCAGGAAGCGGTGGAGCGTTGAAATCGGCCCACATGAGTTCCAGCTGACCCGCTTATCCATCTTATCCACGCAGAGTCGCCCGTGTTTGTCTTTCATTTGCGTGCCGAGTCAAGGTTGCGTAACCTGTCGGCAAACGCGCAGGCAATCGGCCATCGGATCTCCGAAACGTTCCGGCCGATTTGTTCCCATCTAAATAATGACCCCGTCTCATAAATCCGTGCCGGCAAACACACGCGTTCTCTCTGGAGATGTTCCACATGAGAGATAAAGTTTATGACGCTTATCAGACCCAGTTTGTGTAGTTTATCGCTCACTGTTTTCCGAGCTGCGTTTGAGCGACGCCCGCCTGCGACCCATCGCCCCAGTTTGCTTCTTCCTTTTTTCCCCACCTGAGGAACATCTCAGACTCGGGAACCCCCGGTGCTGCTCTGATGCTCTCGCGTGTGGAGCCGCTGTCGTTCGTTTCTGTTGCTGATTCCAGACTGAAGACTATTTGTTTTCCGAGCTCCGTGCATGATATCCCAGGGCGACACGTTAGAGATGCATAAGCAAAGTTCTCTGTCTGAACCAGTGTGTGTGTGTGTGTGTGTGTGCGTGTGCGTGCGTGCGTGTGT
>CAAKHG010049840.1:3962-19253 GCA_901007715.1 Dactylopterus volitans | reverse complement strand
TCTCTCACACACATTCAATCACAATCCAACATAAAACTCCTCCTGAAGGGAGAACTGATTGCAGGGCTGTTGTATTATACTCTATGGTGGACACGCGGGTGGTCGTAATCTTATGGCTGGTTGTTGTTTGTGATACGCGGGTAAAAGCAATATCAGGTTGTAGATGTGTAAATAGAGTAAATAAGTACAAACAGCAGTAATCACACTGACGACGGCGTGATGAGTGAAAATAGTCGCCGGGTGACTGCGGGGCGACCCTCCTCCACCGCCGCTTAGATGCCGGTGTCGGTGGGGGTGAGCGGTCACCATCGGCGCCCGGGCAGCAGATCCGAGCCCGGCTGGGACGACACCGGGCCAAAGTCGGCAGCTGCGACATGGCGGCAGGCGGCAGGTCTCCCCGGCGGCCCCCCTTTGTCTGACTGACGGCTCTTCCTGACATTTTTCTTTGGTTCTCCGGTTTGTTTACTGCCTCTCAGCACTCGGATCTGAAGCCACAGCGGCAGCCGGGCGTCTCTGGTGCTTCAGCATATGGCTGTGATGAGAGGTGTGTGTGTGTGCGTGTGCGTGTGCGTGTGTGTGTGTGTGTGTGTGTGTGTGTATGCAGATGTTTGAAACTGTCACTTTCCTCTGAGTTGCTTCTCTCTCTGGATGCAGATGAGACCGAACAGCGGCGGCTTGTTTTTTTGTTTTTGTTTTTTTTTGTTTTTTTTTGTTTTGTTTTTTTGCTGGAATGAATCCTCAAAGACAAACGTAACAACAAGCGTCTCCTGTGAATGTTTCATCAGTTTCCCCCTGAACTGATTCTTGAAAACCATAATGACTAAGCAAGAATAAGAGCTTTTGATGGGCCCAGGAAATGTGGCTCGAGACGTTGGATCCAGGTTCTTATCGGACTTCTTATAGGACCCTGTAGCTGTTACTTCAGTGGCTGTTACACTAGTGGCTGTAAACTAGTAGCATTTACATTTGTGGCTGTTACATCAGTGGCAGTTAGATTTGTAGCTGTTACATTAGTAGCAGTTACATTAGTGGCTGTTGAATTAGTGGCTGTACACTAGGAGCTGTTACATCAGTGGCTGTTGAATTAGTGGCTGTACATTAGGAGCTGTTACATCAGTGGCAGTTAGATTTGTAGCTGTTACATCAGTGGCTGTTACATTAGTGGCTGTTACATTCGTGATTGCTACACTAGTGGCTGTTACATTAGTGGCTGTACATTAGTAGCATTTACATTTGTAGCTGTTACATTGGTGGCTGTTACATCAGTGGCAGTTATATTTGTAGCTGTTACATTAGTAGCAGTTACATCAGTGGCTGTTGAATTAGTGGCTGTACACTAGGAGCTGTTACATCAGTGGCTGTTGAATTAGTGGCTGTACATTAGGAGCTGTTACATCAGTGGCTGTTACATCAGTGGCTGTTACATCAGTGGCTGTTACATCAGTGGCTGTTACATCAGTGGCTGTTACATCAGTGGCTGTTACATTAGTGATTGTTAATCACCTCAGCAGTCAGTCATATCGGCCTGTTGTAGTTTTCCAGACTGAAGCTTGAAATCATTGACCACTGTTTTGGGTTAGATGATGCTGAAATGGTTGGTCTGCTGGTTGTTGTCGGTCTGCTGGTTGGTGCAGTGGTTGTTGGTCTGCTGGTTGTGGTCGGAATGATAGTTGTGGTCGGTGAGGTGGTTGTTGTTCTGGTGGTTAAGTTTGTGGTCAGTGAGTCATTTGTTGGTGAGGTGGTGGTTGTTAGTGAGGTGGTTGTTGTTGGTGTTGTGAGCAGCACTTGAGCCACAATCACAAACCAGAACTCAGAACCTTCTTCCCTCTGAGCAGCGTCCTCCCTGACCTACTGTGGCATTGTGGCTGTTTTTAACATCAGAGGAATAGAAAGAATGCTCCAGCTCTACATGTCTCCCACACAGAGTGGGTGTTGTCGATATCGGCATGGTGACACAGTAAATTCCTGCTAAGCAAAGTTGACTCGACTGGGAATGGGAAGTTCATTCGTTAGCACATGTGACATGAAAGGTTAGTTAGAAAAAGAGCAAAAATGCAGTTAAAATGAGTATAAAGTATTTTTGTGGAGTAAATGTGTATGAATCACTGTAAAATACACCAGATCACAAAGAAAATAAACCATGTATTCACATGCACTCCCAGTTATTTATTTATTTATCACCCCGACCAACACACCCAATAACGTTGCCTTGGTGTTGTGTTGGTCAGAAAAGGACCAATAATGGTCCTGCAAGTGAAACCTGCCACACATAAGCTTTATCCAAGAACTGATTTCACTGAGATATTTTGGATGGAATTCTGGGAAATTCAGCCGAAACAAGACTAGCTTAGATTAGCATAGCCTCAGGAGCGGGCATCTGTGGTGTCGTGCCACAATTCTGAGTCACGGTATGAATGTGCGGGAGGACGTCCGCCATCTTTGCACGCGAGCTCGCGGTCAAAATGTGACGCATTCTGCTACGAGTCTTGAATCGCTCGATATCGTTGATTATAAAGTGACGTGGGACCGCGAGTCTCAGCACGGTTCAACTCAAAGAACACTGGATGAACCAAAAATAACATTTTCCCAAAAAACCCCAAAAATCTACCCGTTTCGACACTGTGGCAATACCGAAGGCTAGCATTCAAAGATGGCCGACTCAGCCGTTACTGCAACTCAAATCAGGGAGTAGCAGTAGGAGACAACTAGCCTGTCTGGCTAGCTCAAACGTCCACCTCATCTACATGGTTTTATTTGTAAAGATGATGAATTTGTAGTGAGATGAATGCTAAGGGTTCTCCTCTGTTTGTGCTAACTTAAGCTAACCAATTCCTGGCAGAAGCTAGAAAGGAAGCTAATACACGTGTTTACCAAAATATCCTTCTGACTATGATTCTGTAACTGATGGTTAAAAGTGAGAAATACATTAGCAGGGATGTCCATGCAAAAGTTCTTGGTTTAGCTCCACCTCAGGACCAGCTAATGGACTTCCCCCAAAATATGAATCTGGGCAAAACCCACAAAATTCCTCCCCAGATCAGGTCAAACCTCCGAGAGGGTCCGTCTCAAACTTTGGACTCAAAAGTTTGTCAGGCCGGTGTTTTACTTTGCAGATCGGCTGATGGATTTTACAAACTCCTCTTCCAGCTTTCATCATACAAGACATCACCCTGTCCATCGAGCCCGCCACCAACGTGACTCGGGGCACCAACGTGACGGTGAGATGCCGGGCTGTCGTCAGCACCTCGGGGCAGGAGACGCTGAGCCGGGAGTACACCATTTACAAGGACGGCATCAAGATCTACACCAAGACCTCCAGCAGCCCTGAAGATCTGGAGTACCCGCTGCCCAATGCCAGAGTCTCCAACACGGGCAAATACATGTGCGAGATCAACATCAGGGGCAAACAGGACACCAGCAAGGCCCAGAAGCTCACGGTCACCGGTGGGTTTAATACGTAAACATTGCAACAGAAGTCAGGAGAGGTTCCTCAGCACTGGCAGGAGATGGGCGCCGTGTATCACTTCTCAAGCCCTTGTCGCGCATCCTTTTGGGTCTGCAGGTCTGTCGCTGCCAGAGCTCTACCTCAACAGCACCAAAGTCCTTGAGGGGGAGGAGCTGACCCTCGGGTGCGCCGCGCCGGGCGAGACGGGCTCCATCATTTTCTACTTTTACCAAGACTCCGAGGAGGTCATGGAGAAGCGGGTGACCTCCAAGCGAGCGGAGGTCAGGCTGCGCCTCAGCAGTGTCGGCAACCACCGGATGCACTGCGAATACACCGTCATCATGACGCCAGACTCCATCAAGTCCAAGAAAAGCAACACCGTCGACGTGTCGGTCAGAGGTGGGTAGGCCTCGTCCCCAAAGGCCTGGACGAGCTGGCCTGTCTGGCACCTATTTGTTGGGACCACTTTGTCCCCCCTTTTTGTCCAAGGCCTCAGACCTCCTTGATGGGCGTGGTTTATGGGTTCTCCATTACCATTCTTGTAAACGCAATATCTCGGGAACGCCTTGAGGGAAAGGCACCATATTTGGCAGCAAAGTCAACCCCAGCCAAAGGGTGACTGGGTTACATTTTTGGTGGGCGCGGGTCAAAGGTCAGGGTCGCTGTGACCGCAAATTTGCGTGTGGGTCTTGTGAGGACAATGTCTCAGGAATGCCCTCAGTGGGGAAGTCGACAAAGTCTGGCACAAATATGGATTCAGGCTCAAAGATGAACTGATTCGAGTTTTCTAGTCAGAGGTCAAAGGTCAAGGTGTATGTTGCTTCATGTCTGTCCCATTTTTTTGGATGTGGTATATTTGAAACGCTAAGAAGGAAAGTCTTCATATTTAGCACAAATCTGCATTTGGGCTCACGGATTGTCTGATTGGACTTTGGTGGTCAAAGGTCAAATGTCAAGTGACCTCAGAATAACACATTTATGGCGATGACTGTCCATGTCGTCTGGTGATTATGACAAAATTTAACAAATGTCCACAATGACAAAATGGCATTTTGTATCTAAAAGGTCAAAGGATCTGTATCATTTTCAGGAACAGGAAGGTCTAAGAAACGCCGGCAACAAATTACTTAAGATTTATCACAAATTTCAGAGATGAACTTATTACATTTTGGTGGTCATGGGTCAAAGGTCAGGGTAAATGTGTTATCGCAAAGCATGCGTTTGACCACAAGTAATCTGCTGACATTTCTCCACTCTTAATACTTTGATTACTATTCATACAAAGACTTCACTTCACACGCTGTAAAATACGAACACACGTGGATGTTAACTGCGACTTGATTGGTCCGCAGAGGATTCCGAATGCCGGCCGCTGAGCCTCGTTGGTGACTGATTTTTCTTCCTCCAGAGCTCTCCATCATGCCGGTCCTGGCCACCTCGCCTGCGGACGGAGTCTTTGAAGGCGACCGCCTCGACATCTCCTGCACCATCAACAACTCCCTGCCCAGCATGACGGCCGCCGCCCTCTACCTGAGCCAGGGGACGCGCCTCCTCAGCACCGGCGTCAGCCGGGTCAACCACAGCATGGTCGCGCTGGCAAAGGACTCTGGGGAGCTGGAGTGCCGGCTGGAGATGGGGAAGGTGGTGAAGGTCACCACAAAGGTCCTCTCGGTGACAGGTGAGTCTCGAACCTCGCGCCGTTTCACCCCGGAAGAACAAGCACAGGGCCGCAAGCGGCATGAGGCGACGTCACCGGGGGGCCGCTTCATCTCTCCACAGAGCTGTTTTCGACGCCGACGCTCAGCATGTCTCCCGCCAAAGTCTTCCAAAGGGAGTCGATGACGCTCACCTGCGAGAGCGAGAGCTTCGCCTCCGAGAGGCTCAGCAGGGCGGAGCTGACCTACACCCTCGACCCGCCCAGCAGCCCCCTGACCTCAGGGGGCGCCGGGGTGTTTTCCGGGAAAGCCCTGCTGTACGATTTCAACTACACCTGCGTCGCTCGAGCCAGGGGCATCGAGAAGCGCAGCCGGGTCCTGACGGTCCATCCCAGAGGTGAGCCCGCTCGCCTCTTTCAGACGGAGCTAAACGGCGCCGACGGGCCATAGAGGCACTTGCGCTGTCTCCTCACAGTGCAAAAGGATTTCCGCGCCAGCTCTCTTTGCGTCCAGCTCTCTTCAGTACCCCGGGATCTGGTTCACGTTTCCACCGCAGACCGTAGCCTGCATGGCCCGCGTCTTCCTGTCCACACCGCTTTGGTTGTTTTGGTCTAATGAGACGACAATCGCTGGGGGAGCTTTTTAGCTCCTGGTCCTTCGTTGCTCGGCCGTTGGCTACCTATTTTTTTGGTTGAAACCAGAATGAATAACAATAATTGCAGGCGGTCAACCGCAGAAGCAGTAAATTCTTAAAAGAAACCACTTTTTTTGGGCATTTATTTGTAATCACAAATTTGACACTCATTTTTAATTTTTAATTGTGATTTTATTTATTGTTTTGTGTTTACCGGATATGAACTGTTAAATTTGATGTGCTAACGCTTGTGCTAACAGGAATCCTAATAAAGATAGAGGTAGATTTAAAAAAAAAAAGAAAAATGAAGACTTTATCGGATGGAGACCAAAAACAGAGCTAAAAGAGGTAGGGAACAAGAGTCTCGGCAGTTATATTTCACCTCAAAAATAAGTTATGTAGGGTCGATAATTAACAGTGACACATATGCAGGTACAGTTACACAGGAATAAAAGTGGTGTTGCATGATAGTAAAGATATAAAGAGCAAAGAAGCAGATAGTCAAAGAACAGAAATGACATTATAGTGTCAAGTTCCATGTTAGGTGCCAAAAATCCTGGCTTTTTCTATAATGGCAAATACCCTCTCCGCTCAGTTTATGCCTCCCAGCCAAAGATCTCTGTGGAGGAGCGGCCGGTCCTCGGGCGCCCCTTCGAGGTCCAGTGTCAGTCGGACTTCGGCAGCCCGCCAATCAACTACACGCTGATAAGGGGGTACACCCGGCTGAGCACCATCAGCGTGACGGAACCTGTCGCGGCTGTCTTCATGGCCACCATCCACCAGCCTGAGGAGATAAGCAAGTACATGTGCGAGGCGGCCAACGGTCACGAGGTTCCGCCCCTCAGCAAGAGACTCAGCACCGCCGTCACGGGTGAATATTCTGGTCTCGGCCCGATGAGCGGCGCGTCGGTTCCGTTGCACCGTGACTGTGCGGTTTTTCATCGACTTTGTCCGACGAGGATCTCCCCCTGCTTCTTCTCAGTGCCTTTGTCGAACCCCACTCTGACCGTCATCCCCGACCTGCCAGAAATCGCCGAGGGGGATCACCTCATCCTGATATGCGGGGTTAAAGGCACGCCGCCGGTCACCTTCAAGTGGTACCGCGTGGGGACCGACGAGCCGCTCTTCACCACCACCTCCGACAAGAACAACTCGGACTACCAGGTGGCCAAGCTGGCCAAGAAGGACAGCGGCGCCTACTTCTGCGAGGCCTTCAACCACGCCAACAACGTGGTCCGCAGCGGGCAGGTCGCCGTGGAGGGTGAGGATGGCGGCCGCTGGCTCTCTGTGCCGACACCAGCACCGCTCTGACCGTTGACCTCTCTACCTACCCGAGACTTTATTCAGTTTTAATCAAAAAGTAGTTGAGTCCAGACATTAGCCATAATAAGAATAACAGGGGGGGGGGGCAGTCAAGGAACTGAGGACAATGAGGAACGAAACTCGTTTAATGAACCTTTCTGAGAAAATTAGATTTTCTCCAGTTAAACAAAAGGAGCTAATATTTTTTAAAACATTTTCTACTCTCACTGACGCACGTACTCAGTTCATGTAACATGCCGCCTTCTTTAATTCCCAATCTAAACCCCCCCTAGAATGTCCCGGCACCCGCCTCAGCTTCTTTAAAGACCTCCTCCATTTCCATAATTAGGTTTTTCTTATGCACATAATATGGACCATTCTCCTCACCTCACCCTGTCATGCAAAAATGAAGCCAAAATATCGAAAAGAGACGCTTCCATCTTGCACTGGTCAGGAAACCGAGCCGCTGTATTGAGGTCCCGCCCCTCCCCCCCTTGAGCGTGAGTGATTGGTTTACCATTAAAAAATAATATTTACACTTTGAAACAGACAACACTTGAACAAACAACATTGCGATAAAAAAAGTTTTACTCAAATTGAAAAAAAATGACATCAAAACCACTTCCCACCCACTAACATGGAGGAGGTGGGGGTTTATGACCTATACCGCAGCCGGCCACCAGGCGGGCCGCGATGGAGAGCTTCTGGTTCCACCTTTTTGAGAAACCGTCATAGTTTATATAAATGTATTTGACTATTACAAGAAATATAATGCGTCCAATCAGCTATCAGCATCAGGGCGGGAGATTTGCGGTTTGGATCTCTTGTGAACCAATGACGTCTCAGGAAAACGAAGTCCAGAACGTCTACGCAGAGACACAAGTCGCCAATCATGACTGCTTACGGGGGGTGTGTTGTCAAACATCACTCGCGTGTCAGACCAATGACAGGAGGAGATGCTAGCTACAAAGAACGAGAGGTAGACACGCTACCTAGCAAACAAGCTAACTAGCCCCGAGTGCGTAGGAAAAGATCAGGTAGCTCTTGCGGAGGCCAGTTCTGTTTTTGGTTGCGATCGTTTAAAATCTGACACCGTCGGCCTTCAAACGTCGCCTTAAACATCTTACGGGGAATGATAAATTAAGGAAAAAGCATATTTATCGTGATACTCCAACTTGTATGCGACTTTGTCCGATATCTTGGTCTTCTTCTTCTTCCGGTTCAAACATATGCGGGCCTGAATGAACTCATGTCAGCCACAGTCTGGATTAAAAGTATTTTGGTGATGTCAGGCTGCACACAAAACAGAGGGGAGGGGAGGCGGAGGCGGGGCCAGATTAGCATATTTCATAGTTCCCCGAATACTAAATGAGGAAGTAGATATAAGGGTAATACAAGCCAGTTTTAAGGCCATTTTTTTGTCATAAACATCTAAATATGCCATTTTGAGTTTGAAAAAAATGCTTAAGGCGTTCTCCAATCTCAATCTGCTGGATTAGAGACTCGCCGCTTGATTCTGTACCCAGATGTACAAACATAAATGGGTGAATTGATCCTCTCAGATCCTTCAGCCAGGAGTTTCCAACCAATCAGCTGACATCGACCTTGACCTTGACCTCCGTGACCTCACCGCTCCTTCTGTCTCTGGATCAAACCCTCCCCTTTTTTTAACTCATCCTGCTGATGACCTCCACTGATCTCCCCCTCTTGTCGTTGTCCCCTCCCCCTCTACCCCCCCCAAACCCCACCCACCACAGTGCGCCTGGCGATGTGGAAGAAAGCGGTGATCGGGGGCTTCTGCCTGCTGGCGGCGGCGGTGCTGGTGCTGGTGCTGGTGCTGTGCTTCAGATCCAAGCGAGGTAGAGAGACCTACAGTCCTCCAGCAACTCAGGCCTCTTTTGTCTAACTATGTATGAACCAACACCCCTCCTCGACCCCCCCCCACCGCCGCCGACTTCCTCCCGCTCCTCTCACCTCTCCTCTCTTATTGTAGGTAAAAGAGAAGCAGCTGCTGAATTGTCAGTGTGAGTTGGCTCGACTACTTCCTCTGAATGTGACAGATGGTGTAGAAGTTAATCTGGGTGGAGGAGACTCAGGGTCGTTGGTAGCGTTGTGTAAGAGCCATGCTTGGATGTCTGTTTGTTTTGTTTGTTTGTTTTTTGGGTTGTTTTTTTTTTGCATGTTTGAGCCCGTCGAGAGCCGGCGGGCCGCCGAGGAGCACGTAGCCAAACGCGGCCGTCAAAGAACACGGGACGCTAAAATATGGAAAGTGTAATCATGTTCAAGAAGTAGAGTAGATTAGAAGTTTAGGGTTAAGACAACGAAAGTCTTCTAGAATGGTGGTTGGGCTTAGGCGGTGAGGGTTAGGGCTAGGGTTAGTGGTGGTAGGGCTGGTCCAGGGCACGGGCAAAGGTGAGGTTAGTGGATAGGGCTGGTCCGGGGCAGTTAGGTGCGTGGGCTTTGGTAATTCTTTAGATTTAGTAGGTAGATCTGTGGTTGGCGGTCATTATTTCACCTCGTTGGCTAAAACATGAGCTAAAAATAAAGGTTAAAATAAGAAGGGGAGCGGCAAGGAAAGAGAAGGTTTTGAAAACCTGTATTTAATGAGATGTTTGTTTGTTTGTTTAAAAAGAGGTGAAAGTTCGGGTTTGGACGGTAAATTAGCGTTCGAGTTTATTGGAACAGATGTGGTTGATGAGAGGGGAAAAGGGCTGGGAAAGGGCGTGAGTTTAGGGTTTGGAGATTACGGGGGTTAAGGGGTTAGGGAGTTAGGGTTAGGAGATTATGGTCAACTACCAGTTAGGGTTAGGACTTTACGGGCGTTAAGGGGTTAGGGACTTAGGGTTGGGAGGTTAGGTAAGTGGTGAAATACTCAGAGTGTCCCCCATGCTAACCCGGAGGCAACATGTTGAGGGACTTAGGGTTAGGAGGTTAGGGTTAGGGTTAGGAGGTTAGGGTCAACTACCAGTTAAAACACCACACCAAATCTAGAAATGCTGAAATGAAGCATCTTTTTGGTACAGAAACATCGGCACACAAACACCCGGAGGATGATTTTCCGGTTGACGGGGCTGCACGTGAAGCGGCACTGACTGGGAGGCCCCTCATTGCGATCGCCAGCTCGCCCAGGATGGAATTCGGGGGGCCGAATCGGCCAATAACTGAAATTGAACGAAAAGCGGGCGAACGTTCGGCAGGGCGCCTTTAAACCGCGCTGCCGCCTCGACGGGCTACAACATGCAAAAGCTCCAGGATTTAGTTTTCCGTAGTTTTGTGCCTCCGATCGTTTGACATTCAGTAGACGTCTCCTTGACTTTCACTGCTGCCCCGAGTTGACTCTATTTTCACCATTTCTCAGAAAGCCTTCGAGCCCTAAATCAGATGACTCTTTAACAGTGAATCTAACCCACGACACAGAGGTTTATAACGCAGCCACAGGTAGCCTGGTTTTTACTATTCTCCCCCTACCCCCGCCCCCTTCCTCACCCCCCCGCCGACTGTCCTCATCCGCCATCAGTGCAACCGCAGCCATCAGCCATCCATCCCATCGCTTCATCGCAGCCATGGCATGTTTAGCCCCGCCCTCGCCTCCATGATCCATGTTCTCACATGCATGCAGGGCTCCCGTTATGTAACCGTCCCGTTCAAGTTTACATGGGAACACGCTTGTTTGTTTTTTTTTGTTTTTTTAATGTCTGTCTTCTGTGTATCTGTGCATGTACATTGTGTTTATGCAGGAAAGGTAGACCGTTGTCCGTAGGAAGCGAGGCACAAACTGTTCTTACACAGGAAGACGCCGCTTCTGGCGGCCGAATGACGGCAACGACTGTCGAGTGTTTGAGCGCCCATTGTCGTCTTGTTTCCAGGCGCAGCGCCACGCTATGATGGCATGGAGGGGAGGGCGACCAACGGGACGCGAGGTAGCGCGGTGTCGCTGCCCACCGACACCAGCGAAAGGAGCAGCTACAGTGTCCCGGCCACGGTGTAGAGACGCCCCCGCTTTGGGAGGGGCGGGGATTTCAGTTCCAAAAAAAAAAAAAAAAATTCAAAAATAAATCGACTCTCAGAGGGAATGACGCTCCGAGAAAAGACGGAGGGCAGAAGTGAAAAAGGGAACAGTGGAGGCAGTGATGCTGTTGTCTGGGCAAAGTAGGGGCCCGAGGACCCGTGGATGGTCCCAGTCCGAGGGGTCCTCAATGGAAAATAACCCCCAAACACCAGTAACAGGCAGCGATATGCTGATGAACCACGAGCTCCACATTTAGTTGAGACTAAAACGCCTCATTTTTTTTAATCCCCATTTTTCCTCAAGAGATCAACAAGTTTGGAGCAATGAGGGAACATCTTGCCAGTTATCAAATTCACCCCCAGCTCAGTATTTCCATGTCCGATGTGTGGCCCCTCTGCGGACTTTTACCTAAGTCAGTATGGCCCTCTGGAGAAACCGCGTCCCCTCCCTGATTTGGACCCGTTTTCTTTCCAGCAGAACCGTGACCCGGCACCCGCTGCTCCCTCTCCCCTCCCCATGCAATCTAAGACGGCCGCCGGTGTTGTTGTGTTCAACGCGCCCGCCTTTGTCTGACTGTCTCCGCTAACTCGCCACATCGCACGTGCGACCGCATGTCCTGGAAAAAAAAAACAAACAACAACAACGCAGCCGCCGCCGATGCCGCCGCCGTCTGTCTGTCTTGTCTGCGCATCCTTGGCAACTTTTTTTTTTTATTTTTTTTTATTTGTAAATACCTTTCACCGCCACGGCAGGAAATGTATGTATATATTTTTGGTTGATCTGGCTGAAAGGGACACTTGTAGAATAAAGAAGTTTATTTACAAGTGTGTCACTACCATTCATTCATGCTCCAGCTTTGAGAACCCTGCGGGGCGCGGAAACGCAAGGGCATATGTGACGGCGATCTATTTTTTGTGCTCCGTCGGCGCTGCCGTCATGAGCACAAGGCCAAAGCTAGAATCCTAACAATGTCGACTTTTTGTTGATTCATTTCCCTAACAGGGAATGCACAACAGAGACTTCCCTCACGGGGTGAAACAATGGAGTCCGCAAGAAACTTCCTATGTTGGCACAAAGCAGGTTTTGCAAGGAGGATGGGGGGGGGGGTCAGTGTCAATAACAGTGGCGGCGTTGGGGTGGGTGGGGCTTATCTTGATCCGCGCCAGCCGCTTCTGAATGCATGCGAGCAGGTGCAGGAAATTAATGGCATGAGCCCCGCGTGAGACCGCGCGGTCGGGTGGGAAATGGTGTTTGCCAGGATTTGCTTCGCCGCCGCCGCCGCCACTGGGGTTAACGGGCCTATTGTGCTCAAGGCGGCGGAAGAGCTGCGCGATGGCCATTTTAGCCTTGTTTGAAAAGCAATAAATTCAAAATTTCATCGAAAAAAATGAGGAAACACCGCCTAAAAAGTGTTCCTTGGCCCGCCCTTGTTGGCCTTTCGAAAAAGAGGAAATTCTGGAAATACCGAAGGAAGAGTTGTAGACATTTTGAGAATTATGCGCCCGTGCCAAGAGTCAGATTTGAAGACCAAGACCCATCTAATCAATCTGAACTGATGCGGCAGATGTTAAAGGACGCATGAAGACAATGGAAACAATGGGAAAAAGCTAAGCTAAGTTCAAAAGTGGTGCCTTAAGAGCCCTCCCCCCCCAGTTTCCAGTGCTTATGCTATGCTAATGCTATGAAATGGCTAAGTTTGTCTGTCAGCTAACTCAGAGAAAGGCCAGTCAGCGTTAACCCGCCTCACCTGTGACGCTCAAACCTGCCTCTGTGTAATTCATGATTTTTACCTGTTCAGGTATGTTCTCACCGGTTCTAAGTGGCTGCAGATTCTTTGCCACGCGGGGGTTGATTCCCGTAGCCGTCTCACCATCTGTCCCTCTGTGTCTCCCAGCAGTTGTGGACAGAGCGACCATCAGCGTGTGGAGCGAGCGGCCGCCTGAAGCAGGTGGGCTTTTAACCGAGCGCTTCTAACGCCGAGAACCATGAGGGAACGCACATTTGGGATTCGAGCTGTTGACCTCGTAGAGTTTACTTCACGCTTGAATGTTGGTTCCTGATGCAAGTACATGGGGCCTAGGTAACCCCGGGTTGGGGTTGGGTAAGGTTAGGCTAACATTAGCTAACCGTAGCCACCGCAAGCTAATGGTCAGACAGACCTGGCTGGCTGTCGTGGCAAAGCAAAAACTCCATTGCCATTTTGGACTTGGTGCATGTCTGCAAACAAGTTTACGCAAAAAAACTGAAGAGATACAGAATGTGTCATTTCTTTTTTCCAAATCGAGGGTCTCAATTTTAGCGCATCGATGAACCAAACGGAGACAAGCTAGCGGCCAAACAGATCCCAACTCAAGCTCAACCTGTGAGACTTCAACAATGGGTAGAATTTTTCTAGGTTAGCATGGAGCAAGTCTGTTGACGTCAGTGTTGAGTGATGCCGTTTCTGGCATTTTCAGGACTTCTTGTCCTTCCGGGCCCAAAGGCAAAGCCAGAAAGCTCATCTCTGACGTTGGAAAGTCATAAACCCGAAGTCCCACCGACGGTTTGGTGCGTCTGACAGACGCTTCTGTCCGTGTGCTTGATTGCAGCCGATGACGAGATGAGCAGCGTGGCGTCCCACGAGCTGGATGTGGAGTACACCGAGGTGGTGCATCCCCAGCCGGTGGATCCTGCCAGAGGTCGACCTCCTACACGCCACACACTCATCCAGACTTCCATAATCTTCTGTCCTTTCCGTTCCATATTTCCTCCCCAAAACCATTTTCCCTGCCTTGCTAACATTCCTTCATGGCTGATAAGACAGATCACGCTTCCTGGGAGGGACCTAATTACCCATAATTAAGACCATCACCAGGTTCCACTAACTGCGAAGATAACTGGTGGGACTTCCAGGGCTGCTGCGGAGCCCATAAACAGGAAGGGTTGAGCTAATTGGTGGGGCTGGGTTCTGATCTTGGTCCCCCCTTCTTCATTAGCCTCCAGCGCTCGTGGCCCCGACTGCCTGGAGACCGCCTGTTACATAACGTGATGACCGTTAGGCCTATTTTGAGGGTTTCTGTAAATGTCCAGCAATCAGACCTTATCTACGGCGGGTTGTCTTCAGATGTTTTTTGATGTGCTCTCTTTTGTTTTGTTTTTACAGTTCCACTGAAAAAAGGCACAGACACAGTCTACAGCGAGCTCCAAAACAGTCCACATGGTGGGTTCGGCATCTTCAAAGCTGCTCAGTTTAGTTTTTCTTTTTTTGGGGGGGGGAAACTGGATATGTTATATGATAAAGACCCAGCTTGACCCTGTTGTTATGGCTCCCAAAAGGAGTGAACGGTCAACAAAAATAATGCCAATGGAGAATGGAAAAAGTGCACTTACGCTGATCAGCCATAAGATTACGACCAGCGCGTGTCCACCATAGAGTATAATACAACAGCCCTGCAATTAAATTCTCGCTTCAGGAGGAGTTTTATGTTGGATTGTGATTGAATGTGTGTGAGAGAGGTGTTGACATGTTTGAATGATTGTTATTGGGACTGTAGTTTGTGACGCTGCTGGACTGTGCTGGGTTACACTGAGAGGGGTCCCTAATATTTGGGTCACCCTAATACATATGCATCAGAGTGACACTGATTGCAGGGCTGTTACATCATATTCTATGGTAAACATGCAGTGGTCACAAAGTTATGGCTGATTGGTGAATGTGCCCAACTGCATGACATCATAGTGGCACATCTGTGTGACATCATCGATTTACTGCACATTCTTTTGCAAAGCAAATGCATATGCATGCCATAATGCATATATCCATATATTTATATATATGTATATATAGCTCTTTATATCTCCTCCCTCTGAGTGCCAGACGCTCTGATCCAACAGACTGGACTTATCTCAATACATGTTATATACTGTATATACTTTCTACATAGTGTGCATGTCTGTTTATCTATAGACATGTATATTTATATCTAATTTTATTGTTGTTTCCTATTTAGTGCTATTTTTATCAATTTTACCACCTCTCTTATGCTTCTAGTCCTGCTTGGAGCGTCTGTACCCAAAGTAATTTCCCCCTGGGGATCAATAAATTCCCATTCTGTTGAGTGGGGTGACCAAAATATTAGGGACCCCTCTCAGTGTAACCCAGTACAGTCCAGCAGCGTCACAAACTACAGTCCCAATAACAATCATTCAAACATGTCAACACCTCTCTCACACCCATTCAATCACAATCCAACATAAAACTCCTCCT
>CAAKHG010049839.1:0-23785 GCA_901007715.1 Dactylopterus volitans | reverse complement strand
TTCATGTTACGTAAACGTGTGTTTGTGCATAAAAGAGAATCAGGAAACCAAGTGCAGAATCTTGCATTTCTTTAAAACACACACACACACACACACACACACACAAAATCAACCTTAGGACAAGAAACAGAGAGAGATCAGTGTACTAAAAGCTCCTTAAAGGTTTATATCTGTTAATAAAACCTCCCCCTCTGCTCTATTTCTGTTTGCATTCCATTTACGTTCTCTTTTTGTTGTTGAGGGTATTCATTAAAAAATATTTTTTCAATTGCTAGACTGAACTTGTATTTCAGAACATTTTGGGTCATATAATGTAAAATAATTATGCACCATTTTCTAGATGTATTTCTACATACATACCTGTAGTTTTTTTGTTTCGTTTTTTTTTTAATCCTCTCTAGTAATTCTCACAAATCTCTTTGTGACTCAATGTGACTTATGAGTCGATTTTCAAAACAATTAAATTTCATGTGAATGTTTAACTTTTTTTTTTTTGGTCCACTCCATTGTGGCATTTGATTTTTTCCCCAATTGTTTTGGAGGCTCAAGCAGTTTCTACAGCTCTGCTCTGATTGGCCCAGCCTGAGAGTGGTTTTGCTCTCAACCATACAGGTCACAATCACATCAGCCATGGCGCCGTGTCTATGTACTGCATCACCTGCCTTTCTTTGTGATGGTGACTTAACCACTTTTGATAAAGCTCTTTGGGAGATCGAAAGTTGATGTATCAAAATTGCTCCCAGTGCAGATCTTTAGTCTGTTTCTTGTCTCGAGTGTTTTGAGTCATTTACGAGTTTGATTATTTTATCCTCTGGTTCCCTGAACTTACCATGTATGTTGGGTTTTTGAAAGACACACAGATGTCATCGCCGATGGGACCAGGCTGCTGCTGTTCAAAAAGAAATAAAAAATGCTCTAAAAGCTGAAGAACATAAATGTGCCTGTGCATACAAATCCAAGAACTCAATAAACCAATCCGCTATTTTATGCTCCTGAGCTTTATTTTTTTTCTTCTCCCCAACAGTCAGAGCATGTACTGATTTATCTTCAACTACAGGCCCGTTAACATTGATCTTGACATGTGTCTCCATGGTTACCTGTGCACTCAAATCAGCTGTTTGTGAAGAAGTGGTGTCAGCATCTTGCATCTTGGAGCTGTATGCGGGGTTCTCAATGGCGTCCTAAAACATCCACAGGGGAGGAAAATTGAAAATTGGCCCAAAAGGACAACAAGCTACTTTTCCCACTATGAAACAACAAAATTAATTTGTTAGATAAGAGTTAGCGAGTCTTGAAATTAAAAAGAAATGTGAAAGCAACCTTGCTGGCGGCGTCAGGTTTGGTTACACTTCCTGTGGGCTTGTCCACCACTCGAACCTCTTTCACATATAAGGGATTATTAATGCTCTCCTGCAAACCGGGAAGGAAACACAAGACCTTTAGAAATGTATTTACAAAAAAAAAACAACTTAATAGTTGCGAAAAGTGAAATGACAAAAAAAAAAAAAACACTCCATTGTTTATTTATGTAAATTTGTGCAAAACAGCAGAGGACAAGGAGAAATGTAAGGGCAGAGCACGTTCTTGACAATGGTTCTCTCCGGCATAGCGGTTCACCATGTAGCATGTCACACTCCACATGCAGCCACCGAAGAGAAAAAGAGCCATGAGCAGAATCAATCTACTTTACTGAGGAGCTTTGATTGATGTGTATTGACCTCGTTTGTTCCACCAGGAGCAGCAGCGGCTGTCGCGGTGCTCTCGGCGTCAGTTTGCTCTCCAGCCTCATAGGCTGGATTTTCAAAGTTCTTCTCCTCGACCTCCCCCACGGACACAGCCATACAGGGAACCTGAGGTCAGACGACATCACGGTCAAGGACGAGAGAGTAAATATACAAAGAAGAGACCCCACAGTTTGGCAGCTGTTTGATTTGAACGCCTTTCCACTGACCGCCACTGAATTCTGCCCCGTTTCAGGTCCTTCTGTTTTCGCTTCACTTCGAGACGTACCCTTTCTGAAGAAAAATACAAACACACGCACACGCATCATTCAACTGTAACACCGTGCTGTACAAGAAATATGAACGCGTTCACGAAAAGTTAAAAAAACACAGAACCTGGAGAAAAAACGAGCCTCTCTATAAGGGAGCACAGGAAATTTAACATAGGGTCCAGCATTCACTATCATACAGTCGTAAAATGTATTAGGAGTTGGTCATGGTCATGTTATTTAGGAAAATGAAAATGTCCGATATTGGAATTCTGACCAAAAAAATAAAATCTTTTTTTTCATGGCCTAGCAAACCTGAAACGTGGCACGTTAGGCATGGAGGGCATGGAGGGCATGGAGGGCATGGATGGCATGGATGGCATGGAGGGCATGGAGGGCAAGTTATTCCTTAGTCTCTCCATTAGGTTGGATTTATTCCTGGCAGCATAAACCAGAGCCACCAGCAGTACCAAGATCAGTACCGTTACCCCGATCGCTATGCCAACTGGGAAGGAGCGAGAGAGGAGGAGTTGGCTGATTAATTATAGTAAAAGGATGCCATTAACAATTTTGCTGTGTTCCATTTCTGCTTATATATGTACGCATATGTACATACCTGATGATGCGACCACATCATAAATGTTTGTTTGGCAGTATTCGCCCTTCCATCCAGGAGGACACCTGTGAAAGATGATATTCTTTAGATTGTGGGTGTATCATTTGTTTACCATTTTATTATTTTGTTGCGGCCATCAAGAAAGAAAGTAGCATCTATTGGTGAAGTTGCACATTGCAACCAACAGAATGGACGTTGATCACAGTGGCCCGTCTGACTTTAAATTAGAGTGAAACACAGATGTGACTCATCAAAGCTCTGTTCCTAAATGAAGTAGACACTGTTTAATGTCAAAATGGCTGCTGTGAAAAAGGTCTCTACACCTTTCTTCGCCCCGACTGTTCCAAGCGTCTGGGAAAATCTACGATGGCCCTCAGGCTACATTATGTGTCCAGTGCAAAATAAGCAACTATAATATTTTTGTTAAGGGAGCCCACACTTTTCTGTAGTTGCCTCTTTAACGAGGTTTAAGGCCCCTTTGTGTTTTCTTGTGCGAAATAGGAATTCTCACAACAAAAAAAGGGAAGAAAAAAAAATCGCAAAATACTGTTTGTCTTACCCGGGATTCACTCTAAGTTAACAAAAATCAAATGAATGAGGGTTTTTTTTTTGCTGAAAGTGATCATACACTGATAAAAACATAGTTAGGAATATTACATTTTATTTACCCCTGAAAACTACGCACCGGTCCCTTAACCTAAAACTTATGCATTAAGGTTAAAGAAAAACTCTTACTTGCAGAGAGCCTTGTTATCATCAAAGTAGCAAGTGCCGCCATTTTGACACTGGCACGGTGGCGGCATGGTGGGCGGAGGGTCAAACCCTGAAATCATGAATGTGAACTATATTGTCAAACCAAAACAGCACTTCAATCAGTCTAGTACAACAGTAGACTGTAATATTTCAACTTTAAAATAAATCCTGCCCTCTCGCTAAGTATTTGTGGCTTTTCTTGCACCTCCGTGTTTGTTTGCGCCACTGTTTAGGCAACATTATGCAAGCGGACAAAAAGAGAGTGTCACTTTCCAAGTTCAGTACAAGATGTTCAACATTTCTTGACAAAAAAATAGTTGAAACTGGTCTTTTCATACCAGCGTCACATTCAGTTTCGCTGCCGGTGACGAAGCCGGTGCCCTCGGGGCAGGCGCAGGTGTAGCCCCCCGGTCGGAGCAGACACAAGTGGCTGCAGGTTCCTTTGCATGGATTCTTCACTGCAGAGATGTGAGAAGGTTTTTATTTTTATCACTTAAAAAAAATTTGAGCCCAACGTGCACATGCTAATTAAAATATTTTAGTCAAGTCAAGTTAAACTTTATTTCTAAAGCACATTTAGAAACAACCTCAGTTGACCGAAGTGCTGCACAGACGACAAGCACAAATAAAATAAACACAGTAAACAGCCTTCGGTTTAGAAACATCAGCAACAATAAAACAGTAAAAACAAACAATAAGAAAAATAAAAACAATACAATTTAAATAAAAACACCATAAAAAAGGCAAGCAAGAACAAGAATAAAATAAATTGTGTTTTAACAATTACAAAGAAGCTAGTGAATAATAATGTGTCTTGAGCAGAGTTTTAAAATCCTCGATGGTCAGTGCAGCTCTCACATGACTGAGGACGACCACTGAAAAGCCTCCATTGCCTCTGTTTTTGAGATAATTAATAATAATAATAATAATAATAATAATAATAACAATAACAATAAAAACAACAATAATAATAATAATACATTTTCTTTGATGGCGCCTTCCAAGTCACCCGAGGTCATCTTACAGAAAATGAAAACATAATATCACAACATCGAATATGAAATCGAGATGACAGTTTGAGATGGTCAAGAGCAACTGGTCACTTGACCTCAGTGCTCTGGCTGAAGCATACTGCTGCAATTTAAGCAAATTTAGCATTCAAAAGCATTTTTTTTTTTAATGCGCGTAAACAAACAAGTGGCAGGTGCCTCCTTTCCCACTGCTAGCAGGCATGGGACTGCTCACCAGCGGACAAGCTGTGTGACTATTTTTTTTTTCCTGGTGATGCCAGAGCACAGCAGGATAAACAATGGAAAGGTGCATGACGGAGGTCAACTCTGTTTTTCGGGCACTTTCTACTTTTGTCTCTTTCAAAACTATACAAACTCAGCGCAGGATGATATTCAAGAACTGATGAGACGAAGGCGGATGGAGTTTGGGGCTGAGATGGCAAGGGGAGGGCGAGGCTGCGCCATCTTATAACTATAAAAACAAAACCAATGTTCATCCTGCAGCTGGTGCTGTCTTTTTATCGCCCCGAGTTACCGGTGCAACAGAGGCACATTACGCCAACGTCATCTCGTAAATTAGCACCCAGGTGTGACGTTCCCACTGCAGCCAATTGGAGGTGAGTCGATAAAAACCTGTGTACCATTGCAGAGTCATTTGACCCGTATCCGAATGCCAATCAGAGCCTTTCCCACTGCCAACAGGAGCCGATTGTGGCCGTGTTTAAGTGGGTTTTTCAGCCAGTGGGAAAACAGCTTTAAAAACAAGAAATTACATTTCAAACTGAATCCTTAAATAAACTGGAAGCCAGTGTAAAAGCCAATGTCACCCCGTCGCTTTCCTGTAAATAGTCGGGCTGCTGCATTTTGAATGCCTTGCAGACGGCATAGTGACAACCAATAAAGGCCAACATGCAAGGAATTACAGTAATCCAGATGAGCAGTAATGAAGGCAGGGATTTGGGAGGTAGACCTTCACCTTTCCCAGGAGTTTTAATTGAAAAAAAGCTCGTCTTAATGACTGAGTTGATTAATGCATTAATCAATATATGAAGGGTTTCAAAACAGCTGGAACGCGATTTTTGTGTATGTTTTTGAGTTGAGACAACTTCTCTGCCAAGAAGCGAATTACTTTAGGGCCCGATCTCATGATGACTTGGTCACTAGACACTCTATTAATCAAGGTTGATTTCCTGTACAGCTTCTTTTTATTTCCATGGAGGAATATTGCCAGAAAAAATAACCAATACACAGAATGCAAAAAGTCTTCTATGAGGGAGCTATATGAACCAAAAGACTCAAATGCAGCTCATATCATGGGGCTTAGTGCGATTCCATATGTGTTAACGTGTTTGCGTGAACATGGGATGTGTCGCTTACCGGCGACGGAGTTGTATCTCTGCTGCTGGTACACAGACACCTGGCTCAGCCAGGGTCCCGCGGTCAGCAGCTTGGTTTTGGCGCCGCGGCCAAACTTGTCCTGCCGGAACACCTCGCCCTTCTCCTGAGTGCTCCAGTACACGTGGTCCTCGAACACACTCACGCTGAGGGGGTTCCTGACGTCTGTGACAGGAAATTCCAAGCAAAAAAATGGAATTTAAAACCACAACCTGCACAATTTCCTCCACAGTTAGCGTTTCCTATGAGCCTCACCGATGTAAACAGCAGTCCTGCGGTCCTCTCCGGAGGGCAGCACGGACTCAATGCGGCTTTCTTTGGAGTCGGACCAGTAGATTCTGTCACCGTTTGTGAAGTCAATGGACAGGCCGGTGGGCCAGCCTAAGCCACCCTCCACCAGGACTTTCCTCTCTTGACCGTCCAGCCAAGAACATTCGATCTTGGCTTCCTCGCCGCGGTCGGCCCAGTACAACATCCTGCCAAATCATTCGATGGATCAGCTGCAATGTGTTAAAGCTTCTTCCTTTTTTTTGTGTTTTTCAGTGGCAGATAAAAATATCGCCGCATTATAGCAAACTCAGTATCAATTTGTGACACGTGTTTTTGAACACATGCCGACGAAGAAGCGGGATCACCGTGATCACCGATAAATATAAGCAGCTGTACGGAGAATCAGTTGAAGATGAGCAAGTGAAACAAAACTAAAGTAACTGTGTGATGTTCTGGATAGCTCCTCAAAGTGTGATGCCAAGCTAGGTGTGGTAGCCACGTCTGGCTCACCCCAGTCGCGGGTTGACTGCCACAGCCGACGGGTGGCCCAAGTCAGTCTTGACTAAGTGCTTCCTGTAGCGTCCATCCAACATGGCCACCTCCAACCGCTTCAGCCTGGAGTCTGCCCAGTAAATGTGTCTGGATGAAAAAAAAAAAAAAGACAACAAAACTACTCACAAAGCATACAACACCCCCCTCTCTCAATTATTATTTATTTCATTAGAGGCTGCCACATGGTATAACTGCCACAAATTTACTTAAATAAAAAGAAGACAAATAATAATCACAATACAGAATATACTGTACAGCCTCACCTGCCCACCCAGTCCACAGCGATGCCGTCTGGTCGTGTGATGTATTTGATGCCGAGGTCAACGGCAGCGCCAATGTTGTTGCTGCCATCGTCCACTGAGGGTATATATGCTCTCTTAATGGCGCCTGGTACTGAGTCCTTACCGGCAACAGTGAAGTACACCATACCTGAAAAAAGCACCAAGGCACGATGAAGATAAGGTCTTTTTTTTTTTTTTAGCACTATCTGGTATTTATCAACACGAGTCTTACTGAGTCCAGTGTTGTTGTGGTCCCAGTCGTAGTCCAGTGCCATGATGTGCTCGTGCTCTTCGAGGAAGTCGTGGTAGGCCTCCGTCTGGAGGTTGAACCTGCGGATGCGAATGTTCTCCGGCAGAAGCAGCAGGGGAGTCGCGCCTGAAGGTGATACCGACATTTGCACTCAGTCTTTTTTGGCCATTTAGCTGATTTTTTTTTTCTTTTCATATCAAGATCAAGTAAAGCAACCGGTGACCAATTTCTGTCAGATGCTCTTCACTAGAAACCTCTGTTTATCAAAAAAAAAAAATTGTTCTCACCTTCAGCCTCACACATTTTGCCATTGCCGACTTTCCGGTAGCCGGCGGCACACTCACAGTCGTAGCCTCCCTTGGTATTCTTACAAATCTGAGGGCAGGTGCCGTACACCTCACACTCGTCAATGTCTGGAGGGACAGACGGTGAGGATGAGGACAGACTTCTGGCTCTGTTCGCTCTAATCTGTGTTCATTTTGAGAGCAAATATGCTGAGGTGTGTGTGTACGTGCCCAAGCAGGTGTAGGTGCTGTCTGGATCCACCATGTATCCGGGTCTGCAGGAGCAGATGAAGCCGGTGCCGTTCAGGTTGGTGCATTCATGCTGGCACAGCTTCTCCTCACAGTTGCGATCGTGGCCAAAATCTGGAGACCAAACAACGCATTCTAAAATTCTCGGACACATCGGAGATAAGTTGTTTTCTTTTTGGCCGTATTCAAGAACTACTTCACTTTTGATGCAATCAAACAGCAAATGGCTTCACTTATGAGAGCAGAATTGAGTCATCGACTGTAATTCAGCACAGCCGGAGCTCAGGAAAGGGTTCACAGTATTTTCCCAAACGACATCCAATAAACGATGGCTAAACTTTTTAAAAGGGCGATTTGTCGCATCACTCACTGCAGCCTAACTCGTCGGTGCGGTCCCCACAGTTGTCATTGTGGTCACACACGTAGGGCAGAGCCACACAGTGTCCATTGGTGCATTTGAACTGCTCCAGGGTGCAGGGGGGCAGCGTGGGCTCGCGGCCTGGGAAGCACACAGTCAGATTGAGTCATTAGCACAAGCAGGCAGAGAAGATGGAACCTGTCGGCTGGAACACGCCCGCCTCCATTAGTCTGAAATTGAATTCATCGCTTTCTCTATGGTGTCGCTGCTCACTCTCTCACTGTCAACAAATCCATTTGTCCTGAAAGCTTTTTTTTTTTGTTTTGTTTTTTTCAAAAATATCCCCTGCATTAGTGTGTCAGTGGAAAATATGTAAACGCCCCATGAATCTGTTGGCATACAGCCCAGTGCATGGCATTACAAATATTCTAAATAAAAGCTATAATGAACAGCAGCACCATCGGTAGATTAGGGAAACACGTGTTTTGGTATGAAACTGGAGGAGAGACATATCACTACGACTTCCCTTAGAAATAGAAATGCAGCAGCAGCAGCAGCAGCAGCAGCACACAACTGGCAGAAACCAGTAGGAACCATCTTCAAAGGTCAAACTAGTTTTTACGAATGACTTGCAGTCTGGAACCCATTCCACTAAAGTGGAGGTCAAGCAGCTTACCACTCAGGGAGGCTGCTGATCTGCCCAAACTTCACTCTATTGCATGATAATCACCCTAAAACATACAGCCACGGCCATAAAGAAATATCTTCAGTGAGAAGGAGTGGTGCAGCTGATGAGATGTGTCCACGGAGGTCTGACCTCAAGAACATCAAGTCCTCAAGTAGCTGGAGAAACTGCATTCAATCAGCAAAAGTCTTTTATGAGTAAAGGGTTCTTACACTGAATTTTAATTTAATCTAGATTGTCTGTTTGCTGCACTTTATACAAAAGTTGCCCTCCTGAAAATATTCATGGGATTATAAACCTTCAAAGCCTAAACCTTTCGCAGAGTAGCGTAGACGTGGAGTTAGATATTTCAACGCGGCGGCATATGATGATAGCCGCAGAATCGCTCCTTGAATTCAAAGGTTTTTCACCGGAATCCTCCCGCATGTATTTGGATGAGCCAGCCAATGTCCACCTCCACTCTGACCATAGCTATTTAATCTCCTCTCAAAATAATTTGCTGTGATTGATGTTTAAGCTGATTGTGTAACAATGTCATAAAACAGACTGTTTTCTTATCCCTTGTATATTGCAGGCTTTTTTGGCCTGTGCAGACTCTGATGTCATTTTGGAATTTCAGCGTCCTTAGAGGGGAATGATACGCAGGGATTAACGTTGTCTTGATCGTCCTCGGAGGGCCTGCAAACTGAGAAGTTGTAAATTTGATGAATCTGAACATATTATGTATGTATCTGGTTATATATTGAAAAATACACAAATATTCGAATATAATTATTCAAGTATAAATACATGCTCTACAAATGTCTCTACGTGTTTTTATGTCTATCTCTGCATATTGGCAGATCTGCTTGTTTTTATGGTGTTTGTTTTACTGTTTGCATGTCAAACTCATTTTTTCAGTTCATTTTTTTTTACAATATTCTTAAAAAAAATAATTTCTCTTATTTGTTTTAACCCACCATGTAACCTCCTGAGATGATATTTAAAACTTGTACATCAGAGATATGGCATTTGTTTTTGTTTTTTTGTTTTTTTTACCTAAACGCCAAGATGTCAAATCAAGTTAAAATACAGTGCCAATTTTACACAAAGCAGATATTCAAAACATTAGAGATGTTTATATTGAAAATTCGCTCAGCTTGGACATTTTTCTGTCAGTTAACCCTTATAAACTGGTGAGAGATGTGTGAGTGTTGGGATCATACAAAGCTCTTCCTTCTCGTCACTGCCATCTCCACAGTCGTCCTTCTGGTTGCACAGCCGGCCGGACAGGATACAGTAGCCGTTGGCACATCGGAATCTTGACGGCATCTCACAGGTGATATTCACTGTTCAAACACACACCAGCATGGTCTTTTTCTTATGGACGTCTTTGCAATCAGGTCTATTTCTGCAGCTACCAAAGTCGCCCCCCTGCTGGCCATTAGAAAGAATGCAGATGCAAGGCAATTCCTTTGAATCTTTTTTTTTTTTTTTTTTTTTTTTTTTAAGAATAGCCTATTGTTCTTCCGGACCTACCCATTCCTTTCAAAAAGTCTATGGCCTAGCTATCGCACACTTGTGATTCGTTTGGAAATCTGAGTCTCCACATTAAAGATTATGTGAAAAGGGCATTGATAACACAAGACTCACAGCTAAAACACAAGACTCTTGTTGGCTGTTAAAGGAGTTTGGCGTGGTGTAGCCTGTGATAATATTGATTGGAGTAGATAAGGTGCATTGAAGATAGAAGCATCTTTTTACTCCAGAGTTGATGCATGAAATGACTAACATGAATCATTTGCTTGTGGTTCAGTAGATGTAGAAATGTTTACCTACCTGACGCACGTGAACGGTTATATTGATCACACAGAGAGAAGCAGAGGGAACAGAAACCCAAGCTTTCACCATATAAAGTGTAAAACAAAATGATTCTCACGGCATAAAATGAGCTGCTCATCAGAGCGGTCCCCACAGTCGTCAAAGCCATCACACACCCATCTCTGGCTCACACACAGATGGTTGTTACACTGGAACTGGTTCGGAGGGCACCAGCGGCCTCCTGGGAAACGAGTAGCTAAGAGGATGGAGCGAAAAAAAAACCCATTCAATCAGTAAACTGACAACAGTTTTATTTTTCAGCAGTCTGCATGACAAATTGTACAAATGTGTGTCAACCCCATTTTCTTGAACCTCATACAGGTCTAAAGATTCTCGACTTTATACTGGAATTTTACATTAATCAAGTGTAAAATTAAAACCATTGCATGTTTACCATAGAATATAATACAACAGCCCTGCAATAAATTTTATGAGGAGTTTTATGTTGACTTTTTATTGAATCTGTTTGATAGATATGTTGACATATCTTAATGATTGTTACTGGGACTGTAGTTTGTGACGCTGTTGAACTCTGCTGGGTTATACTCATAGATTGTATGGTCATACTGAGAGGTGTCCCTAATATTTTGGTCATCCCACTCATATGCATTAGGGTGGCAAAAGCACCTCTCAGTATAACCCAGTACAGTTCAACAGCATCGCAAATTACAGTACCAATAACAAAAACAAAATTTATTCCAGCGGTGTTGCGTTATATTCTATGCTAAACAGTGATGCAGTGATGTCATAATGTTATGGAATATCTGTGTATATCTTGCAGAGCTATTCTGGGGTCTACTTACCACACTGAACTATAGAGGTGTGCATGTGCTGTTCTAAAATGAGCATTTAAGGGTGTTTTCACATTCAATTTTAGGCACAAATTACATCTTTAACTTGAATCAAACATTTCTATTCCTGAAAGCCTGTGCCGTTTCCCCTATTGCAGGATATTCTGGAGCGAAGCACAGAATAGCACAGCGCACACACTCCTGGCAGCGAGTCATTATTTTTCATGTTGTTTACTTACGACAGCTGGTCTCATCTGAGAGATCCTCGCAGTCAGCCTGGCCGTCACACTGCAGAGCAGCGGGGATGCAGTGACCCGAATCACACTGGAATGAACCTGGACGACATGTCCGCAACTCTGGAAGGGAGCCAGGACATTAATGTCTGTCTGTGCGTGCGTGCATGTGTGTGTGTGTGTGCTTGCTGTTTATGACAGGGGATATTTAGGAGGAAGTGAGACGGGGTGTAGCGCCCACTCACCACAGTCCCGTTCATCTGAGTTGTCCCCACAGTCGTCGTCATGGTCACACACCCAGTTTCCAGGGATGCATTGTGCATCGTCACATTGAAACTCACTCTCAGAGCAGGGTCTTGGCTCTATAAACAACAGTTGCGGTGACACGTACACCTTCAATATGGTTTTTTTGCCCTCAACTTCCAGATTCATATTCCAAATTACTAAACTGTTTTGTAAATCCGGCAGGCGCAGATTATTATTATTTTTTTTTCATTTATTACTGGATTGTAATGTTAATGAAATGGACGATGTGAAAAAAAAAAGGGAGCATGACACGCACGGCAATTCCTCTCATCTGAGCCATCGCCGCAGTCATTGGTGCCGTCACACTGCCAGCGAATGGGGACACAGCGGTGGTTGTCACAACGGAAATCTCCCAGGGGGTCGCAGGTCACCTCCTCTGTTGGGAAAAAGTGGGAAAGCGGTCGAGTTGTAGCTCAGTGATGTTTGGTCTTTTGTTTGTTTATGGTCAGATCCAAAAATTGTCTCTGAAAGGAGTCTTTTCACGCTTCAGTTATGAGTAATGAAACATTTATGACTCCCTTAATTATACTCTGAAAATCTCAAGAGACCAGGCACAACCTACCCCGTTTAGGCTGCAAAATCTTAAATAAACTTATGGGCCTGTGTTTCCAAGATGCGTTTTTCCACTGACGGCAAACAATTTCCAAAAATAAATAAATCCGATGAGGTTGAGATCAGCGTGTTCTGCACAACTTCCACCTAGAAATAGCTCAACCTTTGGGACACTGCCGAGTTTGTCAATTTCACGCTCGCCAATGAACATCAAGAAGAGGCGACATATCAGTGTGGGGGAGGAGTCAGCGACCGTGGCTGTCCAGTTATTCACCAATTAACTTTGAAAGGTTATTGTGGTTAATATGTGACATTTAGAGTGTGAGGGGTTAGTCAGTCTGGATGTCAGGTGAGTGGAATTGCTAATACATTGTTTTTGTAACCTAGCAACACATTCCAGGCGACAAAGGCCTTAATACTTAGCATAGAACTTAATGTAATTATCCTCATACAGACATATCGATGGATATCCTGTATTTCCGGTTTACCGTTTTTTTTTTTTATCAGTTCATACTCACAAAAAATACTTGGACCTGATTTCTATCAGCTTATCAACAGAAGCACTGACCGCAGCCTTGCTCGTCGCTGTTGTCGATGCAGTCATTGGTGCCGTCACATCGGGCCCACAGAGGAACACAGCGGTAGTTGGTCTTGCAAGAGAACTCAGTGTCATCACACTTGTATTCCGGACCCACTGGTGGAGAGAGACAGACACGTAACGAAGAAAGACGGCAGAAATGAGACAGACAGGACGAAAGAGCAGGGATGTGGATTAGAGGGGGTAAAAAAAATAAACTGTTTAGTGAAAGAACAAGAGGTTAGAAAAAAAAGAATGTGCAATCATTAATCCAGTCAGCTTCCTGAGTCCACATTGACGATGCATCATTAAAACAGATGAATCTACGCTTGATTCTGCGGCGTCCACAGTGAATTGCTATGGCAGTCCCGTCAATTACAGCAGCACCTTCTGTTTTTGTGGTCATCGCAGCCACAAATATAGAAATCACACACTTTGATCCTGCAATTGAAGGCATCACACGTTCATTTCCATCTGCAGCCACTGAAACCATTTAAACAAGACTCAACTGCACTGGCTTATCAGTGTTGCTAAGTGTCCTGAAATATAAAATACGCAGAGCCGAGGCTTCCGTCGTCCAATTTGAGAGCGTTAAATGAGTAAAAAAACTGCCATCTCCCAGTGTCCAACTCACTGCAGGTTTCAAACGGTTCATCAGATCCATCTCCACAGTCGTCCTGGGCGTCACACACATAGCTGGATGGCAGGCAGCGCCCATTGGCGCACCTGAACTGTCCCGGTCTGCAGGTCCTTTGAAAACAGGTCTCTGTGTCCTCGTCGCTGCCGTCTCCGCAGTCGTCCATCCCGTCACAGTGCCAGGACACCGGGATGCACTTGTTGTTCCTACACTGGAACTGGTTCTGCTGGCATCGAATGTCACCTGCAGGGACAGACTGCAGCTTGACGACTGTTCGAAGATAAATTAGTCTGTAGTGAGAGGCCAAGATTTTTATTTATTTGTTTTTGACATGGGAAATGTTGTTGGGTAACGTTTCTCATTCTGCACAATTTTCAGTCCATTTCCGCTCAGTGTTTGGCAATTTCAATTTCAGCCTCCCGTCCGACCTTCCACCGTTACAAACAATGTCTTACTGCAGAGAGCGGCATCCTCATCCGAACCATCAGGGCAGTCTGAGTCGCCATCACACATGAAGTTGGGATAGGTGCAGTTGCCATCTCGACACTGGTACTGGCCAATGGGACAATAGCGAGGTGGGCAGGTCTGCGGTTCGTCTGAGCCATCCCCACAATCTGACTGGCCATCACACTTCCACCATATAGGGACGCACCTGAGGATAGCAGCCATTTAGATTAAATAACAGACAGTAATCTGCAAAACAGCATGAACCCGGCATCGGTGGCGACGTAGAAGAAAGCATCTGCAAAAGCCTCAGCTCAAACCTCACTGTTTGCTGCCTTTCAAATGCAGCAGCACTGACCTGCAAATTTAAATGTCACTTTGAGATCCTGCTTTGCAATAGCAGAGTGTTCAAGAGGGAAACCAGAAAAGGTTAAGTGAGTCATTCACCACAGGCCATAAAGTACTGTTCAGTTTGCAGTTACCCATAATGCATAAATACAGTCTAGAAATTTAAAACTGTCAGTCTTTTTAGCCTTATTTGACGCATTGCTCCCATAGCAACCGAAAATTAGTGGCCTTAGTTTCTATTTATGTATTCATTTATGTGACTTTAAACATGCATCATTTTATTTTTTTAAATGAAAAAAAATTGTTTAAAATGTCTTGCAAACTTAGAACTTTTGTAAATTATTGTGTCACCTCTCATCAAATCGAACACATTTTAAAACAACAGTTGACCGAAGCGCTGTACAATTAAACCATAAAAACTCATAAGCACCGCAATAAAAACACAACGCCTGAAAGGTGCATATCAAAAATGCAGCTACCATACTGAGTTAAAAGGTCAGGGAGCACAGATGCGCTCCAAGCCAGTATTTAAAAGCAGGCGGTGTCGGGGCCAGCCGAACATTCATAGGCAATGCGTTCTAGCTTTGGGGAGCCCTTAGCTGCAAAGACACAATCACCCCTGTGCTCCGGCCTCCGCCTTGGGACAGCCAGGAATGAGCAATCAGCTGGCCCAAGGGTAGTTGCAAGAGGTCAGAGAGATAGGAAGGTGCAAGCTAAAGTAAAGACCCATAGACAAGCAGTAAGATCTTAAAATCAGTCTTAAAATTTCCTGTATTGAGGCCGGCGTGGAGGAGACGCGCTCTCGCTTGCATGTTCCTCTTCAAAGACATGCTGCAGCATTTTGGATCAACTACAAGCATGATTCACGTTCGTGTTGTTAAGACTGGGACATTCTTTGCTGTATTAAAATGGCAGGGCAGCTTGGACGAATGAAGCTGACCGACCTCTCGTTGTCGCCACAGCGGAACTGGGTGCTGGAGCAGTCGGCCACACACTGGATCTTGAAGCCCACAGCGACACCAATGAAGTGATCTGGACATTCACATGTAGCACTTTGCCCACCTGGTGCAATCAGACAGAGGTGACTGCACGCCAAGTGATGGGAGGAGCAGGGGTTTTCACCTGGGAAGTATTAAGTATATCGTGAGCTGCAGTCCAGAGAGACTGAAAAAAAATTTTAAAAAATGAACGAGTATCCTTCAGTGTTACATACTTCGAGGCTGTCGGTATGGGTGATAGACGTGAATGTCATTGGGCCGGTGTGTGTTGTTGCCCATGACCATGCGTTGTTCACCGGTGTACTTATGGGCCTTTTCTACAGTGTGTGTGTTCCAGTCTGTCCAGTAGACCCAGTCCTCAAACAGGGACACAGCGAAGACGTGAGGAAGTGTACCGGCAATGGCCCGGTGACGGTTCTGGCCGTCCATGTCTGCAAAGCTAAAAGTTGGCACAGTGAGGGATAGTTACACATTTTGCTGGGTTTCCCTGAGTCACACGCGATGGCAACTAAAAGTGAACCGAAATGCCCGACTCACTCCAGGAAGTTTAGATGGGAATCAGAAAAGAATATCTTGTTGGTGGTGTAGTCTATGGTCAGAGCACTGGGCCACTCCAGCTTGGCTGTGATAATGGCGCTGACATTGGTTCCATCCATGCCGGTCCTGCCGATATATGCTGTGTCACCCCAGTCAGTCCAGTACAGCCATCTGGGGGAAAAAAGAGGACACGAGGGGAAAGAACGGGAAGGATGGAAAACACACACACACACACGGGTATAAGAGCAGAGGCCAATATACATTTAAGATGTACAGATTTTATATTTCAAAGGACTGATATTGGCTTAAATCAATCTCCTGAAACTCCTGCTCTTTCTGTCTCACTGACAAGGTGAGTGGTGTAAATCCAGTTGGGAGCCGCTCATTTTTATCTGACAATTGCTTTGCCACTTAAAATTACAATGTTGAGGCGTCAGCTTTTGATCTGTTGGTTCTGAGCCAATTTTATTCCCTATTTCCTTCTCTAACATTTCTAGTGTAAACATTATATAATAGCCTGGTTTTGTGTCTGTCAAGTACCCGTATTTAGGGTTCACAGCCACAGCACGAGGCCGGCTGATAGAGTAAGTGTGATTTCCATCCGTGAACTCCCCAGACAGCAGCTTCTTCTGGTTGCGCCCATCCAGCTCCATCACATGAACTGAGCCATAAAACCTGTCCAGCCAGTACAGCTTCCTGCAGCAGAAACAAAAAGCTTCGCTTAACATCTCCTGCAGAGGTGAGTGACTCGCGAACTTCACAAGCATTGACGTCCCTGCAGCCACGTCTTATTTTTACACACAGATGTTCAGGGAAACTGAAAAAGAAGCTCCTCCGGTTTTACGCACCTGCCCACCCAATCGAGCGCCATGCCCTCTGCTCCGCCCACGTCGTGATCCGCCAGCGTCTCCCGGCCGCTCCCATCGAAGCGCATCCTCTCAATCTTTCCTTCTCCGGCATCTATCCAGTAAACCCTCTTCTCGGAGTCATCGTAGTCTAACGCCACCACGTTGGACAGGCCCTGCAGGACTATGCTCAGCTGTGATCCGTCAGTGGTCAAATTGCGGATGTAGTAGCGATTGCTGTACAGCAAGTATGGGGCGATGCCGCTGTTCTGGCGACACGTGCGCATGTCCGGCTCGCGGATGTATCCCGGCGCACATTTGCAGTGGAAGGAGCCGACGGTGTTTTCGCAAATCTGACTGCAGACCGCAGGCGTGCTGAGGCACTCGTTGAGGTCCTCGCAGGCTTTGCCGTCGGGCATGAGCTGGTAGCCTGGGTTGCAGGAGCAGTAGTAACCGGTGAGGGTGTCGGTGCAGAGCTGGGCACACTTGTGGACCGAAGGGCTGCGGCACTCATTGACCCCTAAATAGATAATGTTGACAGAAGACAAGAGAACAATGTGAAAAAGGCAACTTTAAACATCGAAGTGTGTTTTGCGGTGGAAAAAAAATACTCAGAGGTAGACAGTCGGGTAATTAATAATAAGCAAATAATTACTCAGCAGCGATTTTGTAAATATACCTGCTGCATGTATTTATCAAGCAGCAACATTAAGTATTTTTCTGTTCCAGGTATCTGACTTTTTGGCAAATAAACAATGAAGTTCACTCAGCAAATTAAAGATAGTGCTTCATTAAATGAATATTGTTTTAAGCCCATGAGTACAAAACATTTCATAGAATAGGTTTGTATTTCTGTGATATGATCCATTTGAACTGAGAAACTGGAATTTGCGAGTTCCCAGTCGGGAGATTTCACCGCAATGACACCTGGCTGTTGCGTTCTCACTCGGAAAAGTTGGATGATTTCACCAACCAGGATTTCAGAATCAAAGGCAGCCACTCCAAACATCAGCAGTAAACGGAAGCTGTCGTTGTAGTGTCATGGTGACGGTCTTATTTGTGTCACATTAAATCATTCTTACACGCGGCACTGTCCAACGTCTTTCTGTGGACAGGTTGCCAAAGTGTTTTTATGACACACCATACAAAACTTTATTAGCAACAGGTATGGCTAACAGTCCACAACTTGGCAAGAACTGGTGACCAGTGGCTTGAGCCCAACGTTTTGGCCAACGTTTTGTACTGGAAAACTGTCAAGTGGGTGTCATCATTCCTGGCTCAGACTCCACTTACAGGGAAACGGAACGCACAGTTATACGTTGAAACTTTGAGATGTCTACCATCTATCTAAAATTGACAAATATCGTCAAAATATGGAACATTAACAATTCTACAGCCTACAGATACATTTTTAAGACAATGAACTACCTATTAAAGACAAGACAGTATTTTGCTTGTTCTCCAGTGTAACCACTTTCAAAACCAACTATGACTGCAAATTTTTCGCAACGTTTTTAATCACTGTCTCACCGCAGCCTTTTTCGTCACTGTTGTCCTGGCAGTCCCTCTGGCTGTTGCACACTTTGTTGATGTCAATGCACTCGCCCGACTTGCACATGTACTGGTTAGGAGCGCAGGTGGGCCGGGGAGTGACGCATAAGCTGTCAGCCTCATCTGAGCCATCCATACAATCGTTTTCCCCGTCGCAGGTGAAAGAGTCGTAGATGCAGGCCCCGTTGCCGCAGGTGAACTGGTAACTGCTGCACGTGTCGTACGTACACCCCAACTCATCGCTGCCGTCCCCGCAGTCATTCACGCGGTCGCAGCTGCGGAGGAGGAGCGCTTCAGTTAACCATATTGGGTGACGAATGTCCACTTTTTTTGCACTTGCACACACTTCCTACTTACTGGAAAGGCAGGGAGATGCAAAGGCCATTAGCACAGGTAAACTCGTTCATATGGCAGGTCCGGTTGGGGCAGTTCTGGAACTCATCAGCTGCGTTGGCACAGTCTTTCTCACCATCACACACAAAGCTTAAAGGCACACAGCGCGGGTGACCCGGGTGCCAGATCGGGCAGGTGAACTCGTTGGACCCGCAGGTACGCTGGCCTGCAGGTGGCAGAGAGGAAAAGAAGGGTCAGCCAGAATTCGGGAGACAGAATTATTCAAAAGTATCCAAAACGTCACCCTGAACAGATCACTGACAGCCAACCACAATGTAAGAAGTAAACATCGAGGTGCTATCTCACCACATTCCAGTTCAGGGGCCTCGTCGCTGTCGTCCCAGCAGTCATTGTTGCCATCACAGACCACTGATTGAGGAATGCAGTTTCCATTGGTACAAGTGAACTGGCTGGGACTGCATGTTCTGATTTGATCCTCTGTACAAGAACCGAGAAAGACAGAGAATTTCCAAGAGGGATTAAATAGTTTTGTTTGCTAAAAAAAAAAAAAATCGTTATTGGGCCAAAAATAGTAGAACATAGTCATTTAATCACTAAGCCAAGTCAAATCAATTTTATTTGTACCGCTCATAATCACAAATCACATTGCCTCAGTGGACTTTGCAATCTGTCCAGTGACAATCTGTCCTCAGACCGTTGAGTGGAGTGAGGTAAAACTAAAATAAATACTTGCATTAATGCATTACCATAACAACAGGCAATTAAATAGAGCAACTCACACAGTTACTGCATTTAAATTGACACCAAGTACAATAAGCTTGGGGTTGACTTTTTTTTTTTAATACTAAGCAGTTAACATCTGCTATACACTTGTTAGTTTCAAGACCTGTTGAGAAATTCTTGCTTACTCTCTGCTAAAATACCTGAATAATCAAATGTAAATGCAGAGAACTCACCACAGGAGGGGGGTTCATCAGTCCAGTCATTGCAGTCCCTGATGGAGTCACACACCCAAGAGTCAGGGATACACGTCCCTCCATCGCAGCGGAACTCGTCTGGAGAACATGTGCGACCCGCTGTAGAACAGTAGCACACAAACAGTTTTAGATTTGTATTCATGTACCATGCAATCATTTTTTCTTGGCCTCACTACGCTGGTTAACGGTTGACTTGGAGGGAAATACAGTTTGTAACTAAGGACAAACATGTCTCTTTCCATCTCCTTTTCTTACAGTTTCTCAGGAGTATGATGAATGCTGAAAAGTCGGTTTACCACAGAAGAGAGGATTCTCATCGCTATTGTCCCCACAGTTGTTGTAACCGTCACACAGGTTTTCAGGGTAGATGCAGATGTTGGTATGGTCACATTTGATTTGGCCACCAGGACAAGTCCTGTCAGCTGGAGAGGGTTGAGGAGAGCAAAGTTCATAACATCAACCACTGGATCACTGACACAGAAGAAACACATCTTGAAGATGCCCTTTGCAACCACAATATTCTAATAGTGTCCGTTAAGCAATGCTTTCCTCAAGGGAACTTAAATTGTAGCGGCAGCATGGCTCAGGAGGTAAAGTGATTTGATCCAAAGGTGATGTCAAAGTGTCCTTGAACAAGACATTGAACCCCCTAATTGCTCCTGATGAGCACGCTGGCACTCACGCTGAGTGAGTATGAATGGATGAATGAGGCAATAATAACGCAGTGTAAAGCACTTTGAGCTGTGTTAAGGTAGAGAAAGCTAAATACAGCGCATTTACCATTTTGTTGATGAAGATTAGGGGTGCTTTAGTCATTTACTAAAAGTCTTGGCATCGCAGATTGTGCGATGTAAATATCTCATCATCTAAACTGATGAATCCGTCAGTCAACGAAACAATCGTTTGATCAGCTAACTCAAATCATAACTCACGGCAGTTGATTTCATCAGAGGTGGCGTTGTCAAGGCAGTCATTGTGGCCATCGCACACAAAGGCTTCGCTGATGCAGCGTCCGCTGCCGCAGGTGAACTCAGTGGTGGGGTTGCAGGTGGGGAAGGGGCAGCCCCGCTCGTCACTGTTGTCCCCACAGTCGTCTGTGTAGTCGCAGGCGTAGCCGATCGGCACGCAGCGCCCATTGTCACAGGTGAAGTCCATGGATGAACAGCTGTGGAAAGCTGCACAAGAGGAATGGCTTGGTGTTGATTCGTGATATTTAGGGTTTTGGTTGCTGCTTACTCCTTTTGTTTTTAAGATCGATAGAATGCCGCACACATCGGCCTACCTTTTATTGCTGATATCATAAACTAGCAGCTGCCAGCGGTAAAGGGATCGAAGCAAAAATGGTGACCACATGTTAATAAAAGCAGTCATCGCTCACCACACACTCTCTCCAACTCATCCGAGTTATCCCGGCAGTCGTTGGAGCCGTCACACTTCCAGCGTGCAGATATGCAGTTACCATTTAGACAAGTGAACTGCCCAAACTGACAGCGTGTCCCAGTGTCTCTAATACAGTCTTTGCCTTTATTTGCCAGGTACCAGTTCCCCTGTTGAGGACACTGGCACTCTGGGCCCAGTGGACCTGCAGAATCAAGCGATGAGGGTTGAACTCACGAGAGCTAACTAGAATATTGAAATAACTGGATCATTTTAATGAGTCTGCTTTTACCAGGAATACAAATATGACTGCAGCCTCCATTGAACTGCTGACAGGAGCTGGAGCAGCTCTCCTGCTTAGATGCGGCATAGACGTGAATGTCATTTGGCCGGTACTGCAGGTCCTGGACCAGCACTGAGAGGCCAGAGCCATCATCCTTCCCTGCCCTGATGACAGCTCTCTCAGTCCAATCAGTCCAGAAGATGTCCTGCTTGAAGACAGTCATGGCAAAGGGGTACTGCACCCCCTGCACGATCACTTGGCGGTTCTCACCGGTCAAAGTGGAGCGCTCAATTTTGTCTCTGATGGAGTAAGGGAAGAAAGTAAATATTCAAGCAACTGTAGGATCTGCTAGAAATGGGTACTTGATAATACAGAACATACAGTGAGGCATCAGCCCAGTACAACATCCTCTCTTCAAAGTCCAGAGACAGGCCTTTGGGTGCTGTCAAGCTGCTGTTAATGATGGGAGTTCGGAATTTCCCACCCAGTGTGGCCCTCTCAATCTTAGCAGGGTAACCCCAGTCTGTCCAGTACAGGTAACTGGGCAGATGGAACAGGAGACGGGAGGAGAAGTGTAGAGTGACATCTCATCAATATACTTGGACAATCCCATTTTTGAAAGTGGCATTTGCTGGTGAAGTAAAGGTCAGCTGCTTTTACCCATTGCAGGGGTCAACAATGATGCCTCTGGGGCGGTTTGCATGGGCGATGATTGAGCGGTTCGTCCCATCCACCCCCATGTACTGAATATTTCTGCGATGGTAGTCAGTGAAGTAGAGACGCTTGTTGATCCAATCATATGCCAAGCCCTCTGGGTCGTCCAAATCTGAACAACATAACAAAGAGGAGAGGATATTGAATAAAGAGTGACAAAACCAATGAAACGATCACAACGGAAATGGGAAAAGAAGCAAACATGGGGAAGGGAGTAAATCAGAAAGACAACAAAAAAGGCAAAACCAATGAATGACAATACAAAATATGACATGAAGATAATACAGTGCAGAGCAATGATAATCTCACTTGAAGCTATAATGACAGGTGGGCTGGTGATGGATGTTGTGGTGATGTAGCCAATCCTGCTGCGGCCAATCCCCTTGCTCTGCGAGAAGAAAATTCGTTTCTCCTGGAAGGCATAATCTAATGCCACCACATTATAGCCGAGGTTCACTGTTGGATAAGGGAGGCTGTGATCTTCAGGATCTAACCTCAGGCTACTCAGCGTGTAGTCTGTGGTGAAAACTAGAAATTCATCTTGTCCATAACCACATGTCACTCCATTACTAAGGAGTGACCCGTGTGCACAACCACACTTTGGTTGCTCCTGGCCTGGCATGGCAAAGCAGAACTGCTGGCATCGTCCATTATCCTCCTGGCATGGGTTGAAGCCCACCTGGTTGGCAGATGTAGGCTGGACATGTGCATCAAATACAGTGACGTCGATCAGCCCATCAAGATTGTCTCGGATTACCTGTTAACAGCAAACAAAATATCTCGCAGCATGAGCACAGTGCAATTAGAGAATGAGCACTAAACCGTAACCATCAAATGACTAGATGATATCTAAAGAAGCAAAATTATTGTTTCTCTTGTTAATAAATTGCATAAACTGTACAAGTGTTTCAGTGTTCTCATTTGTATGTCCAGTTAGTGTCTATGGTACTGGCTGGTACTGGCGTTAAATGGTAATATCAAAATCCCCACAAAATTACACATGAAATATGGTTAATTTTCCCTTTAACAAAACAGGATCATCACGCGACGTAAACCCATGGTTAAAAACATACGTTTCTCTCTCACCTCTGGCTGGTTAGTGTTGGCTGGGTCTTTGCTGGCCTGGAAGAGCTTCCCAAGCTTTTTATCTACCCAGACCATGTAGTTTCCAAATATGGCAAGCCCTGTCGGAGCTGGATACCGACTCCCATACCGGATTATCTGCCTCTGTGAGCCATCTGAGGCCATGCGGGAGATCATATCCAGAACATCATCTGTCCAGTAAAGGAAGTCATTGGTGTAATCAACTGTTAGTCCGCGAGGTGACGCCAGGCTCTCTGATGCCAACACGGTACGGTTGGTGCCATCCAGCAGGGCCCGTTCTATCTTCGGTGTTTGGCCACCATCAGTCCAGAAGAGGTAGCGAAGCTTGGGGCTGACAGCCAGGTCACGAGGCTCATCCTGGGAGGACTTGAGGAGAATCTTTCTGTAGGTGGTGTTGATGGCCATCACTTCCAGGAGGGTCTCGCTCTCAAAGGCATTGGTAAAGTACAAGTTGCCTGAGGAGATGAATGGCAAAATGGTTTCATTGATTCATTATTTGCATTTTATATTCAATATATAGCTTGGTTAACTTATTTTTACACTTGTTTTAAGATCCTCTTTCTAATGTGAGTGACTAGAGAACCTGCAAATTGATAAATGAAGG
>CAAKHG010049838.1:13977-40564 GCA_901007715.1 Dactylopterus volitans | reverse complement strand
GCAATAGTCATAAAAAAAAAGTCCGTATCTCATTGAAATGTTACCTGTCAAGAGATTGTGTCTTAAATAAGCTTTAGACCTTTTTATTTCCGTGTCGCTTCACTGTTAAAATGAAACCAGGCACCCGTTCACACGACAACGTTTTCAGGTGAAAACGAAAAAACTTTCGTTGCGCCGTGGCTGTCTCGTCTACACCAGATCAGCGTTTGCAGCGGCCGAAAACAGGGCGATACAAAGACGGGCTCCAGTGGAGTGGAGGTTTCAAAACACCTCCGTCTCCGTCACTACGCAGACGGGGAAAAACAAAAACTTGTTGAAAATGGTCGTGTGCACTGACTATTAAGTAATATTAAGAAGTAACATTAAATAGTAGTAGAAATATTAAGTTTACTAATATTGGTTTCACTATTCGTCTAAATAGGCATCAAATATGTCCTCATATTTCGACCCGCATGACTCCCAGTCTGCGTTTTCCTGGGATTTACCTGCCTTATGCTTAAGAGCCACTCGAGGCAACAATTGCACCTCATCACTGTCCACGCACACGCCGGTGTGCTCGTAGAAGCGTCTCTACGCCTGCGCGTGTTTCGGTTCATCACACCGCCAACTACGGGCCCGGCGTGTGTACTACAGCTCTTGGGGAGTTTCCTGCGGTCTCGTGTGCGCGGAGATCGTTTTCAAATCGCCGCCGTCCGCGCGGGCAGCTGTTTGAAAACGGCGACTGAGCACGAAGCCGCACGTTGTCGTGCAACATTTGTGGGCAAAGATAAATGCCACAGCTCTTCCAAGACTTGTGCTTCCCCCGCTGCGTTGTAAGGTCTGGTAAAATGTTGCCTTCTATTGGTTTGGAGCATGTAGCAGAGACGTACTGCATATAAACCTGACGACATGACGGCTCCTCAACAACGAAGCCAGGAGATCTTTATCGCACCCACAGTATGAATCATGAAGTCCTGCATGCTCAGGATATAAATTTCTCAGAAATGGGATCTCTGACATTCTGGGTGTCCGTGCTACACTGATGTATGTTCAAATGTTTATTTTCTTCTTAAAAGTTTGTTTTAATTTGTATTCTAAAAAAAAAGGGGCTGCACCCTAACGATTGACAGCTACTCTAAGCAAAAATACCGGAAGTCAGCGAGAGGAAGTGGAGGAGCAGATTGTGCAGATTATAGGCTCTCTACATAAAGTTTGATTGTGAGGTGCTAGCTTGTTAGCACCATTAAAAAGTACCCCATTTGAGTGACAACCTGAGACTTAAACAGAACTCAAGCTTCTCACACGCACACACACACACACACACACACACACTGGCATATACCATGACGAGCAACCCCTTAAATGCACATCTGCATTGAAACACATGACCTCAAGATAATGCTTAATCTATTGTAATATTTAAAGCAGAGAGTTCAAATCATTATCTGTACTCGAGAGCGTTCACAAAATGGGCCCCGAGAGAAACAATCACTGTATATGAACGGTAGGGCTTTGTAGTTTCCCTTTAAAGGTATGTTGCACGTGACTACATGAGAGATCCTCCAGTCATGTGGCCAAGATCGAATCCTGAGATGAAAGTTAACCTGGCTATGATTATTTTTCAGGTTCTTTATCAGAAATCCCATCCGCTGGAGGCAGAAATCGCACATGAGCGGCTGCAGCGCGGAACCGCTCGCTGGGCCCTTATGGCGACTGCACGTTCATCTTCGCCTGGGCAAAATAAGTCATACATCCAATAGAAGCATGAATGGGCGCTGTCTACAGGTGAGGTGAATCGCAAAAACATCATTTTGTGACATGATCAGAGACGCAAGAGCGCACTGATAGTTACTGACGCAGAAACGGCAGGGGGGGGCAAAAAAAGCTGCAATATTGGTGTGATTAACTCCGGGCGTGTTTGATTTGCGGCCGGCTTTACTCACCAAAAACCGAGTAGACCACAGCCACCGTGATGTCGAGCGAGGCGGGAATGCTTGACTGGAAAGTGACGTCTTCGTCTAGCAGCGCCATCTGAAAACAGAGCAGTTTGCCAGTGGCATCCATCCAGTTATTGATTCATTTGTTTTTAATTTGTGCATTTCAAGCTACCGCATGCAGGAGTTTTATGCATTTCCTGGATTTGGATGAATGAACGGGCGGATAAACCAAAAAGTCAGTCATATGCTGCAGTTTACTTCCCGACTGTGTACGGATCTGCCATACCCTCGCCTGAGTGCCACTCACATTTGTGCGTTTTCCGACTCAAAGACGATGACTAACACCTAAACCTGCCCTTGATCTGCTCATGTGATCAGATCGTCAATTTCCACATGTTTCCATTCTGCTTCAGCAGTTAAAGTCAGGTGGAGACTGACGGGCCGAGATCAATGGATGACGTAAGGGTCAATAAACAAGGTGGCAGAGAGATGCACCTCAAACACACCCTGATGTGCCATTCCGGCGGTCAGCTGCATCGCTGATATTTCAGGAGCCTGAAGTTCCATCCTGCCACCGACATGACAGGAAAAACAGTAAAAAAAAAAAAAAAAAGGTCCAGTATCACCACATTTGTGTCACATTTGTAACAAAACTTTCTCTCTTCAGTTGGCTCTCTCTACATGCCCGTTCATTTTCTTTTCTTTTTTTTGGACATTTGCACTTTCTGCTTGCTTTGTTTGTGTGTGTCTGCATGTGCATGTGTGTGTGCAAGAGAGAAAGAGAGAGAGAGAGAGAGAGAGAGAGCACATGGAAATACAAGACATAGAGGGAAACGGACTCTGACATAAGCCTTTGGCTAAAAGCTGCTGCACCACAAGCTTTTTGCTTGTGAAAATATTAAAAAAAACAACAGTTTCACCATCTAATTGCGTCTGAATGGCTCCTCAAAAAGCTCAGTTAGATTATTAACAAAGATACGTGTCAGCATGTTTGAACGACCAGTTTCATTTTAAAAAACCGAATTAAAAAAAAAAAAAGAGCAGCATCCCGCGCGTAAAAGCGCGACGCGCGTCAGTCCGCGCGTTACGCACGCGTTAGGGCGCACGCGTTGCGCACGCGTTACGGCTGCCAGGAATCGCTGCGTTTCGAAGAGTCCAAGAATGATTGTGCAATAATAAACTGACGCGGGTGACAAAGGAAACGCTGCTGCTGCTGCCGCCGCCTGTCAGTCAGTCAGTCAGTCAGTCAGCTCAGTCTCGTGAGAACCGATGAGACGCATAACGCTGCTCTCACGAAGCTTCGCGAAAAAAACCACACCAAACTTCCATTATTAACTTTTCATTGCATGCAGCGTCAAACGGCGCGAGGCTGCGTGTTCACGTCCACCGCCCGGGTCCCGAAGGACGAGCACGTTCGCGCGCGGTGTGAAATGATCGCGATTCGGCTCAGATCTTTCAAAGCGTTTGGACGATGTGGATGAAACCTTCGATTCAGTTGCGCGACGTTCAGATTCGGCGCCCGAACGCGGTCATCGGTCGTTATTTCGCTGCAACGCCTCTCTGGACGCAGGGAAGCGCTTTTATTTTTGCATCAAACGTCAACTGGGATCAACTGGATCTGCTGTCATGGCCACGTGTCCGGCCAAAAAATAAAAAAATAAAAAATAAAATTGAAATCCTTACCTGGCTCAAAACTGATACAACTTCAAACCCCGGTAGGCGCTGAGCTCGCTCAAATCAAGGTCAAAGATGAAGAAAAAGGAGGAAGAAAAACTCCCAAAATTACTTTAAAATTACTTTAAATTCAAAATAAAATTAAATTTAAAAAAAAGCCTCGCGGATGCGCGCTTGTGCCGGAGCGGTGGTCGGGAGCGCAGCGCCGCCACACTCCGGTCTGCGGGCGGGAGGCTCCTCTCCTGCAGGACCACCCAAACAAACGGCGCGTGACGTCAGTTACGACTGTGCGTCAGAGCTGCTTTACTTATATTAGCGGTGCGCCGTTAATTATAGGAGAGCTCGCAGTCACGGGCGGCCACCGAGACGCCGAAACGCTCCCGGCGCCTTTGCTTTGTCATCCGCGGACGACAGAAACAAACAAAAACAAGCAAACAAACAAACAAGCCGGACTGACTCTGATTGTCTCATTAACCTTTTTATGTAATCGAAAGAAAAACACCCGAAAGTCCTCCCAGACAGACTGAAGCACGAATGAGAAAGGAAACATGCATGTTTTTTTCCCCCCAAATCCGTCCAATAATCTCGTCACTGGCAAGTCAAAGTCTGAGTGAAGGAACCGAAATCAAGGGGAAGAACTGATGTCCAGCGAATCAGGTGAGACGCCAGCAAATACCTTTAGATCCAGAACTTACATGACCTAACCCGAACCCTAAACCCTTCACCTGACCAAAAACCTAAACCATCCCGAACCCTAAACCCCTTCACCTGACCCTAAACCATCCCGAACCCTAGACCCTTTACCTAACCCCAAGTCATCCCTAACCCTAAACCCTTCAACTGACCCTAAACCATCCCGAACCCACTCACCTCACTCCTCTCTAACCCTAAACAATCCCTAACCCTAACCATTCACCTGACCCTAACCCTAAACCCTTCACCTAACTCCTCTACCTCCTCTCTAACCCTAAACCATCCCTAACCCTAAACCCCTCACCCTACCCTAAACCATCCCTAACCCTAAACCCTTCACCTAAATCCTCTACCTCCTCTCTAACCTTAAACCATCCCTAACCCTAAACCCTTCACCTGACCCTAAACCCTTCACCTAACTCTTCTCTAACTCTTCTCTAACCCTAAACCATCCCTGACCCTAAACCCTTCACCTGACCCTAAACCCTGCACCTCACTCCTCTCTAACCCTAAACCCTGCTCTTGTTCCACTGAGCTGCTACTGTGCTCTCTCTGTCCGTTGTTTGCGCTCTCTCTCTGTCTTTCTCTCTCGCTGTCTGTCTGTCCGTCTCTCTGCCTGTCTGTCTGCGTGGCTCCCCTCTGTCGGACCATCGCCTGCTGCGGATGAACTTCACCCTCCAGACTTGCCTCTCCTCTGAGGAGGTTGGCAGTGGTTTCTCCTCCAGACTGTCCTGCCTGGATCATCACTCGTCCATGTTTCACTTTCCACACGTGTCTGAAATCCTCTGTAGGTCGCCCGGCCCTCTTGCAGGTCGCCACAGTGGCGAGGAAGTCGTGTAGTGGCGGCGGCGCTGCATGACGATGCCTCAAGTTACTTAAACTGTCATCCAGATCATATTTTATTTTTTCTGTCTGATCTCTGTATATGTGACATCTATTGGTCGTCTGCCCGTCCTGCAAGGGGGATCCTCCTCCTCTGTGGCTCTTCCTGAGGTTTCTTCTCCCTTTTTTTTTTTGTTTTTAGTGGCGTTTCTCCTCACTCAGAGGGTCCAAGGAAAGAGGGGGCTGCTGACTGTCCAGACTGTAAAGCCCACTGAGGAAATGTGACATAAATAAGACTGGCTTGACTATGACGGCCATGGAACCTCAACTCCAGCACGAAGAAAAGTCCTCCGCGAGCGTTGCTTTTATGATTCAGCTCTGCGTGACTCCGGCTCAGTGGCTGCTGACAGCGAAAAGATAAATAAATGAATAATAATAGTAATAAAAAGGAGCAGCATGAAAACCAGACAGAAGCACTTTATTTCATGACGATTAGTGTGAAAAATCTTGCCACCATTAATAAACAAAGACAGAGGTGAACGTGCCCAAATTCTGCCTCCCAGGGTTCACAAATCTTCGCAACAATTAAAAGCAATCAAAACCATCTCCACACTTCAATTTAAAACGAACACTGGCGAAACCATGTTGATTACAGAAACAGTCTGCAGTTTAATTAACAGCCAGTGAGCGATAGTCAAATCCAAGTGTCAGTATTTTTTATTTATTTTTTTTCCATTTTCTGTCTATAATTTAGTATGCCATGCAGGAATCTGCGGGATATCTATCTCTGACTTTAAATAACAACGTCCACCACAAGCATTTGTCATAATGGAGGTGCCAAAGGGTCCAACAATGAAATGGATAAATCTGCATAATATTGTTTCACTGGTGAATGTCAAACCCTGGTAAACTCCCTTTGAACGCGTCGTTCAGCAGCCGCTGTGTCCGCAAAATGACGCGCTACTTTTTCCATTGCATCCTGATATTTTTTTTTTTTTTTTTTTGCATCTCCGCCACGCAACCCCTAATGAAATCAGCCACGAGTCAAAGGCCCGCACGGCGGCGCCTGGGAATTAATTTTGAATTTGTCTCAGAAAACGCAGAACGGGGAAACAATCCAGTTTGTCACACCTTGAAAGTGGAGATGAATTATCTTCAAAAGAATTATACGCAGTGGAAAAATATTGCTTTTGCACGCCATTTGCTCTTTCCTGCGAGTGTGTGAATTCCCTCACACGCACGCACGCACGCACGCACACACACAGACACACACACACACGCTGTCGTGTTTCTATCACTTCAAAGGACGCTGCATTGACTTAACAATCATTTCCTGGAGGCCGACACACACTCTTCATCTTAAACCAAGTCTTCATCCGAACGCTGGAAGTTTAACAACGTGGTGACTCTGTTTTTTTTGTGTCCCCAAGAGGCAGGTAACCCCCCCCCACCCACCACCCCCCAAAAAAATGTGACCATGTAAATAAATGCAACTCCCCACAAAATGAGGGATATCTGATGCACAAGCGCACACACACACACACACACACCAGCCAGCATGCGCCTGGTGGCGTAATGGTGTTGTCAGAGAATTAATTGTAGCGGCCACAGAGGGGAGAGAGACGCGCCCGCGATAAGATAAAGCACAGCGCGCACATCAAAGTGCTCCGGTGGGGATGCGGAAGAAGCATTTAATACAAACTTTGCCTCCCGAGGAAAAGCCTGAGAGGACGGCCGGAATATTAATGGCGCACTCACGCGTCCACGCCGCTAACGGGCAGCGGGCGCGCGGCGCACGCGCTGTCGAGACTGAGACGCCGACGCCCGACTTCGCCTCCCTCCTGAGAATTTTCATCCTATTCGATATGAATTAGCATCGACTGTGTCCGGGGATAGAGACGCGCAAACCTGGGCCTTTTTGCTGGCACGAGAGCGTTTGGCGGTGACTGACGTGCAGCGTGCACACGCAGGGAGCGAAGGCTTTATTGTGAAGTGTTTGGTGTCAGAATTCAGTCGTGCAAGCGCGGAATCTGCTCGGCAGCATGTCGTGCGCAGCGCCGCAGGCCTGCATCCTTCACGCCCAGAAAGCTGCCGGGGTGCAAAAAGAAAAGAAAAAAAAAAAAAAAAATCCAGAACATTCAAGCATTAATGCAGCAGCTTTGTCCTCTGGCAAAAATAAATGTTCTTTCCCAGCTATCACGTGATAAATGTGGAACCAGAAATGAAGCCAGCCTCTGCGCGTTCACTCATGATGCCTTTTTTTTTTTTTTTTTAAACCCTTTATTTTTATTCTAGTCCTACCACTTTTACTCCCTACACTCCACGTTGTGCACCTGTTCAAATCTGGAGAACGCGGCTCCTGCTGAATCCCTCTTTCTGTGTTTCACTCCTCATTTTCCCACCGGCCCGCGGTCATTTTTATGGTAAATCAATCCTTTTACTGCGTTACCCTCTCACCCGTTTCGCCGTGAAGAGCCGAGGGCAGAGCTGCCGAAACAGGCTGGGCTTTTCTTTCTTTCTTTTATTTTATTTTATTTTTTTTTTCTTGAGGGACGACGCTAATTTACAAGCGCGCATGCTCATCCACGGGCTGCTGAATGGGCCGCCGAGGATTATTCATTCAATGGCTTCCCGTTCACGTGTCGCAGGCGTCGAGAACGAGGACGCACGATGATTACATAAATAAAATTACACGGGCCTCGCGGTTGCATGTTTCTTTGTGTCGTCCTAAGAGAGAACGAGCGAGAGAGAGAGAGAGAGAGTTGAAAAAAAACAAAAACAATCAGCAACCTCAAAAAAAAGAAAAAAAATGAATGATCTGTTGCACAAGAAAAAAAGATGTGGGTGAACAAAAGGAATTTTAGATGAAGGGGACAAATTAGAAGCACATATATGGAAACATCACACTGACGCACCAAGTATCATTATGCAGGGTTAAGGGGGCTTTAAACGCCGACCCCCATTATAGCAGCTACAACTAGCCTGTTATGCTTTGGGGCTTTTTTTAGTACACTTTTTTTGGAAAACATCTATGATTAGCCCTTCCTCACTAACTGGCCTACTTCTTATCCGGTGACAGGCGTCAAATTAATTGTTTTTTATTGATTTATTCATTTATTTCACTATTCGGAAAGGTTGGAACCCAGCTTGGCTCACATTTCGCCGTTTAATGATGTGTTTCTTGGTCTGCATCGGCAATGATTTATGGCGGGCTGAATCAGAATAAGTTATCCTTTTATTTAACACGTTGCGTACGTTTCTTTACACCCGCAGACCCCCGTGCATAAATATGCATCATTCTTTGACTTTCGCATCTTATACCATGAAAAATTCACGGACCGCATCTTACATCACACCACCTTTAGCTCCCCCACCCCAGCCGAATAGCTCAGATTACGACTGATAAAGAAGTTACGCAATTCATACGTACTCGCGCAAGTGTGTTGTTTTTTTTTTTTGCAACCGACCGGGTCCACATGTCCACGGACAAATCTCTGGAGCTCAGGCAGGTGGCAGTGTTCCGTTTACGTAGCACCGGTGCGCATGAGTAGGGCTCGACGGACAGAGCGAGGCGTGTTTGAGCTTCGGATTCAAATAGTTTAAGAGTGACGGTTGGACAATGCAGCTGTTCTCCAGTCGACGCCAGACCTATATTGTGATTTTTATTGTCATTTGCTCGAATCCAATGCGAAGCATCCCATGCTATCAGAAGCCTTGTCACACTGAGCCTCACAACCCAGCAATCTCACAGCAGCTACAGGCGAAAAACAGCACAAAAGAATCGCAGCAGAACAATAACTGGAGAGCCTCAGCCCCACTGAGTGTTGGACTGGGCAGGTTCACGAAGCCTGACTGGCCGAGATCCTCAGCAGGAGGGCTGGAGGACTTTCTTGCACGATGTTGCACGAGGAAAACGCTGGGAAACGCTCAGTATCAACCGCGTTCCGACAATTAGGCTCATTATTATCGGCCATCGCCAGCGTGAAAACACCAGTCAAGCATCAATTAAATTTCGCCGCTTAAGCATCTCCAACTGCCCAATTTTCACTCCTCACGCCAAAATTTCATAACTGCTCCTGCTGTTGCAGCCCTGATGGAATGAGTGATGACCATTGAATCTCAGCTCTCATTTGCATCCGCGTGAGTTCTCGGGCAGCCATTGCCGCGTCAGCCGCGCCACATACAGCACACGCGCGTTCATGGAAGCGCCACTGGCAGAATGAGCCCCGCGGTGTTTTTCAAATGGCACTGATTGGCTGTAACGAGACCGCTATTTCCCCTTTTAAGTTCCACTAAAGTGTGATTGTGCATAAAAAAAAAAAAGAAAAGAAAGAAAAGAAGCAATGCTTTCATTGCAGAGGCGACACAGTTAAACAGGAATGCGCAATAACTCATTTCCATAGCAGCCGCTGCACGCGCCACTTGAACAGTTTGTTTCTCCGCGCTTGTTAAGTATTTTGTTGTTCTGGTGGCCTTGAGAGTCGACTCTGAACACTTGGCGGTGTTAATTTTTTTTCAAGATAATTTAGCTTCCCGAACCCCACAAGCGTTGTTGAGGCTATGCAGAGTTGCCTTTTGCATAAGAGTTTTCAAGATTTTTTTTTTTTTTTCTTCACGCGGCCGCAGTGCTCTAAATAAGTTTGGCCTGCTCTCACAGCCACGATGAGCGGCTGCAGCGACTGGCCAGGTCAGCGAACGCAGACGCTGATGATGATGATGATGATGATGAAAACAAATCAACCAGACCAAGACGGCAGACAGGACGGCAGGCAAGTTTGGTGTAACCACAACACGAAGGCGTTTCTCCCCAAAAAAAAAAATCTGAATTTTAAGAAAAATGCGCCAAGTAGCTAGTTACGCTTAACCGAGCACCCCACTCACTGCTGCTTACCAATTCGTAATTTAAATGTAAATTAGAAAGCACGTACGCAGCGAACATGTACAAATACATGCCACCTCCGATTGTGAGATCAATGAGGAGAGTGAGCCTGTTATTCATGCTTTGATGGGAGGGCTGAGGCGGGTGACATGCTGGAACCACTCACAGCAGGGCCGACGCCTGAGAGAGCAGCTCGCATTATTGAACCTGAATGGGTCCGGCTGTAAATGCTGGATGTATTCAAACACGTTCTCAATATGTTAACTGTTTTTTTTTTTTTTCTTCTCCCCCCTCTTTTTTTTTTTTTTTTTTTTAGCATGAGTAAGCTGCAATTCAGCGTAGAGGGGCAGCTACACGTACGATAAATGATAAATATGATAATACGTTTAATAATGCCCATGATGGTAGGTCCGTGCCGCGGGTTTTCCGGCGGTGCGACTCGCCAGTGTGGAATTGGGCCGGGAGAAGTTGACACTTCACGGCGTCTTCCGAGCGTCGTCGCGCGAGCCCATTTAACCGCGACCGACGTCAAGGAGGGAAAGCGCCGGATGGTTTCCTCGCCATCTGCTGCGGCAGTAATTGCAATTTATGCCTCGCGTGCGTCCGCCTGTACTTTCTATGCGTGACCAAATTAAGTTATCACGCATTTAAAAAAAAACCTGCGCACAAAAAAAGTAATGCAGCCTGGGACCGCCGCCATCCTGTGTTTGCACCTGGTCATTTACATTTTTGCGATCGCCCCTGCGTAGAATCCAGGACATCCAAAAGGGGCTGCACCTGCAACATCCATATTTTACCTTAAAATATTAAAGCTTGTCCACGTCACTACTTCATTTATTCAACCCTTAGCTACTGCTCGGGTCAGATTTGAGCCGCTTGGACATTTGATAGCAATAGAAACACCCTAAACATCATTCTTTTATCCTGGGATTTGATGAATTTTCTTAAAGTGGCCCAAACTATACAAAAATTTAAAAAAATAACGTAGAATTTTAAACTTTTGTACAGGTGCTTGAAATTTTTGTACACCAGGGCTGTCTTGGGGTCAGATTTGTTGTATTGGGCTGAGGGGGACTGAAGGGGTGATGCTCATGTTTATGTCCTGTACTTTCACTTGTGTTGTGTTATGTTTCATAACAAGGTTATACATTTTTATATTGAGAGCAGCTGATAAGAACCTACAACAGAAAAGACCAAAGCTATTTCGGCACCTAACAGCAACACACCCGTGAGGCTAGTATATAGCTAGAAGTGGCCACAGTTTACACATCGCCCATAAACATGCGGGAAAAATGCATTCAAAATAAGCGATCAAAGCAAAGTGGATTATGTAACCCAGTGGCACGACGTGAAAACACGGGGATAAACGCCGATGATTTAGTGACAATTGAAAAGGGAACAACACGAGGGGCATCAACTTGATAAACCATTAGAAACGGTCTGCAGGAAGCTGTCATTATGGTGCAGTGCAGGCACACACACACGCGCGCAAACACACACTCAAATAAGGAACAGCGCTGTAATATGTGTTCTCGAGCTCCAGCCTATTTCTGCGTATGAGGATTTTCATTTTGCATACAAACCATGTTGCAGTTGCGGGGGAATTTGCCATCTCATTGCCGCGCGCGGTCGGTGGAAGCACAAATATAACCAGAGCCCGGACCGCATCAGTTCAGCTCCATTGGTTTCATCTATTCCCGTGAACCCATTTTTTTCCCTCTTTTTCTAAGTAATATAAAGCAGAGCACGAGAAATATCAATAAGTAATCAGCAACACCTAAAATATGACACCGGCAAGCCACCGAATTTTGCATGAAGGTGACAGCTGTGTTTGATTGTTTCCCGCTTTGTCCTAGTTCCACCGGCACACACTGAACTGCGGCTTTAGAGAGAACAGCGTTTGCTGTAGGAATCGCAAAACTCTGCTGCGATTAATCCAAACACAAAGTTTTATTTATAGCCCGGATCGTCAACCATTGAGTGGACGCGACCGAAAGCGCGCGACTTTAGGTAATAGCGCAGCTAAATATTTAAAGCAAAGCAAGAGGTTTGTTATAGAAGTCAGCTATGCACGTTTTTATTTTGATCAAAGTCTTTTTATTTTTATCATTTTCCAATTACAGTTACACAAGGTGGTACATGGGGCATGGGCCCTGATGGACTCTAGTGGCGGTAGAGGATCCCTGCCCATGGATCTCAAACTACACAATGGTTCATAATGGATTGATAGATATTAAAAAAAAAAAAAAAAAGTAATCTGAAGCCAGATCTTTTTAAGAACTTCAATCATGCTTCAAAAATGCTAAAACAGGAGCAGAGAGTTATCGAGCCTCTTAGTTCGGGTCAATCGCCTCGCTGTGCAGCTCCTGAAATGTCTGTTGAAAACAAAAGCTCGTCAATTCTGCCATCGTATACTAAAGATGGAGCGGGTTTTGTCGACTGCTTCGTCTTCTGTATCCAACAAAAATCAACAACGCGCGGCGCACAGATGTGGTCTTTTGCGACGGTTGGCGGCGGAGAGACTCGAAGCTTTTACAACCCCAGCGTCAAGTTTGCAGCGTGACTCGCAGGCCGTCCGGCTGCTGCAGCCAATCGTGGCCCGCTCAAGTGATTCTCAGATTCAAATAGTGGCGACCTGGCAGTTAAAGAGCCTCGGTGACGGATTTGCTGCCCCCCCCCCCACCCCCCCGCTGGCTAATTGCACCGCTGCTTGTCTGCAGCTTATTTACAAATGTGTAAAGATTTGTTGGCTGATAACTGAGCAGATTTAAGTTGCTGTATAACCCTGACCCATGCACGGCTCTGACAATTATTCACCCGTGCTTCACGTGGATGCTATTTTACTCCCAGCATGCACCTCTTTAATTTCTTTAGTACCTGTCACTCGCAGTGTCCCTTGCAGAGGGACATTTTCGGACATGGCAGGAGGAAACCCTACACTTGCTCTGCGCCTTGCGTGCCTCCTCTGGGGCACCACGCTGTGCTCGGTGAGAAACTGCTTCGTCTTGTCAGGATGCCGCGAGATCATAAATACAAACTTGGCTCGACGCGCCTGCAAATCAATTTCATTTACACCTTGATTCTCTTTCGTTTAGCTGGCAGGAAGAGCACCAGGTAGGTGGTAATTGCAACCAACACATTTGTTACCGTTTCTTTTCGCCCCCATTGTGAGCTTCTTCCCCTTTGCCGTCCCATATGTGCACTTTTGTAGACTATGATGTGGATGGTGGTCGAGACCTGGACATTTTTGAAATCAACGAAGGTAGGCGAAAATGAGAAAAGCATTTTTTTTTTTTAAAGTGTCTCCACACTAGTTTCCGGAACCAAATTTGTCTTTGCGGTTGCTCCCCACAGAGGCAGGTTTAAATCTCGTGGAGGGCGACATTGTGCTTGATGAGGTATGTGGGATTTAAGCGGCTTTGAGTGAAGAACGCTTCAAGTTGACTCGTTATGATGCTCTCAAACTTTTTGATTGCTTTTACCCCTGCAGAGACAAACTCGGAATTCCATAATAGGCACACAGTACAGATGGCCAAAGACTATTCCATACTACATGGAAGATGACTTAGGTAAGCATGGGATGGCTATTTAAACAATTTCTCAAAGGCTAAAATAAATAAATAAATAATTCATTCATTCAGTTATTTTTTGCATGTAAATTTTACTTTAGGAGGTATGGATTTACATGGAGGGGAAAAAGTAAACGGCTGCGAAATTTGTTTTGTTTTGTTTTTTCTTGCGGGTTCTTCATTTAATAATTGAAAACGTGTTGTATCTGAGCCGCGATAAAAAAAAAAGAGTATCTTCAATTTCATCATCTCAAATTACATCAAAAATCATCTCAGAGTCTCCATCTCTGAGCGGAGAACCCCGGCGGGCGTACTGTACCTTTGATGTTTGGTCATTTCAGGCAGTGAGTCGAAGAATTCTTATGGGAGCGGACGCTTATCTTGGACCTTAACAAGCCTGAATTATTTAACAGAGGCCTGTGTTCATGACTGTGGCCGATCATGAGAGGGAATTTGGAAGACGCGTGTTTTCATCTTTTAACAGAACCGATTTATCACCTCTGCAGAGATTAACGCCAAAGGTGTGATCCTGAAGGCCTTCGAGCAGTACCGGCTCAAGACCTGCATTGACTTCAAGCCTTGGGGCGGCGAGGCCAACTACATTTCCATCTTTAAAGGGGGCGGGTGAGGCAAAAAAAACCAACAACAAAAAACAAAATTTCATTCTCTCATGGCGCAATCTCGAGATTAGCTCAATGATGACTGTGGATGCTTCGCCACGTTCACAAAAGCCTCATCGTTTTTCCCCGAAAGCTGTTTCTCCTCTGTGGGCAACCGGCGAGCGGGGAAGCAGAGGTTGTCAATAGGGAGAAACTGTGACCGGATTGCCACCATCGAACACGAGTTCCTTCACGCTCTGGGTTTCTGGCACGAGCAGTCCAGGGCAGACCGCGATGATTATGTCAGAATCATGTGGGACCGCATCACAGCGGGTACTGAGCCCGCCGCCGCCGCCGCCGCCGCCCCGTCAGCTAAACGAAGATTAATTCACACGCTAACCCACTCACGCGCCCACATAACGCCCGCCGCTTTATGACACGCCGGCGTGATGGCCCCCACTTGCTTTTGTTTGTGTCGGCCGCTGAATTTTGATTTTGCCACGCATGGACGTCGTGTGAAGCAGCTCTCACACATTTCCCGGCTTGTGCGACGGCTTTTTTTTTTCTTTTCTTCCCATTCTAATGAAACAGGAATCAACATTCAAGCAGCTACATGCCGCTTGGGGGAGGGGGGTGCTTCACGCGAGACTTGATCTACTGCCTGTGCGATAAAAACACGTGCATGCCTCGGTTTCCAGTCCTGCTACAAAAAGACTTTGTCCGCAAATCAAAAAAAAAAATATCACACTGCGCGTCACAGCTGCAATCATCAGATCATTAATAAATCCTATCATTTTAATGCCTGTGATAACATTTAACAAGGACTTTGATATGTCAGCAATCTTTTTTCTTTTTTTTTTTAACCTGTCAGCTGTTGATAAGCAGCTGGGTGCAATGCTTTGCTTCTTTTATTGATGGCCCTTATAAACTCTAACTCTATGTTTGGGAAAAACGCCACCGTCATACATTTAAACTGACACCCCTGTTTCTAGGTAAAGAACACAACTTTAATACCTACAATGACACCACCTCCAGCTCTTTGGGTGTACCCTACGACTACGGCTCCATGATGCACTACAGTAAAAATGCCTTCAAAAACGGCACCGAGCCGACCATCGTCACCAAGATCCCCGCCTTCAGCGACGTGATTGGCCAGCGTATGGAGTTCAGCGACTCGGACCTGCTCAAGCTCAACCGTCTTTATAACTGCAGTAAGAGCCAACAGCCGTTCATGAGGGGACGATGGGGCGATTCTCCGGTGAACCCTTAGAAATCCCTGCCAAAAAACGAAAATCTGCTGCGTCCATTTTAAAAGGTGCATTTGAGAGACAGCTGCAGTGCAAAGACGAGAAGGACATCTAGATAAAAGGCAGGAATTTCACAGTTGTCGTGCGGGTGTCCTGCAATTGCAGTATTCTTTGGGAGATGTGCTCGGGAGTGTGCGTTTGGCTGGTTAGAATGAAGGCAAGCAGCAATCAGGCCGCGCTTTAATCACCGCCGGATTCAAGAGTTTATAGCGGTTCAAAGTTCTCTCACAAGCGTCTGCATGTGTGTGTGTTTGTAAAATGTCTTCTAGCTCAGGGCTCCACATTTCTGGACTCTTGCGACTTTGAACGTGAGAACATCTGTGGCATGATCCAGGGACCAGATGATGGTAATTCTACATGGGACAGGGTTGCCAAGGTGGCAGGAGGACCAGACACTGACTACTCCAACCTGGGCAAATGCACCGGTCAGAACAATATATTGTTCAGATTGCAGATAAATGACTTTATTGCCATCACAGAGTGGCCTGTCTATCTTATCAGCCACTGTGCAGAGTGCATTGAAGACATTGCTCGGGTTATTAATCAAGCTGGTTTTTTTGGTGGGGTGGGGGTGGGGGGGGGCTATTTAGGTTCTGGGTATTTCATGCACTTCAACACCAGCATGGCTAACGATGGAGATACAGCTGGACTGGAGAGCAGGTTCCTTTACCCCAAAAGAGGTTACCAGTGTCTGCAGTTCTTCTACTACAACAGCGGCGGCATCAATGATACACTGAAGATCTACGTCCGGGAGTATGACAAGGCTAACCCCGAAGGAGTACTGCGCTTCATAAAGGCCATCGATGGTGACTATCGCCCCCCCAAATGTTTTGACTGCTAAAAATATATCTTTTCATGTATTTTTTTTTTTTTTTTTGAGGAAATCTTATCACAGTTTACTTGCTTTCCAGGAAATTAAATCTTTTTTACGTCATGTTCTGTGACAGGACCCCCACAGGAACTGTGGCAACTGCACCACGTCAGTCTGGACGCCAAAAAAAAATTCCGGGTCGTCTTTCAAGGAACCAAAGGGGGTTCTGGGCCGGCTGAGGGGGGGTTGTCTCTGGATGATATTAACCTCTCTGAGACCACTTGTCCAGAGTTTGCATGGCGGGTGAAGAACTTCAGTCAAGTCATGGAGAACACCCCAAAAGACACAGCCATCTTCAGTCCCCCGTTCACCTCGAAGGAGGGTTACACCTTCCAGATGGGACTGTACCCCAGCGGTAAAGCAGACTACGATGGCCAGTTGTCGGCCTACGCTCATCTGGTTGCCCGTGTTGGGGACAGTGCGCAGAAATGGCCGTGTCCCTGGAAACAAATAACCATGATGCTGATGGACCAGCACCCACACATCCAAAAGCGCATGTCCAACCAGCGCAGCGTCACGACCGACCCCAACGTCACGGTGGCAGGTGCAGCCATTTTCACCGTCAAACAGCCTCCAGTGAATTGCTCTTTGTGTAGAAACGCATAACAAGCACGTTGAAAGTGCCCCGAACTTTTATCCGTGCACCTTTTCAAACAGGTTCTGAAAGTTTTTTCTGGGACGACCCTCGCGAGGTGGGTGAAGAGGTCACAGATAGCGATGGGAGCAAGTACTTCCGAGGGCCAGGCGCTGGTACCCCAGTGTATCTCACGCACCTCAGAGCCAGGAGCAGGGATTTTATCAAGGGAGGTGACGCCATCTTTCTCCTGACCATGGAGGGTAAGAAGCCACTATGGATTTCTCAATGAAAGCTTCCACTGTGTCCCAGCAGACATACATAATTTAGATTTCAATTTTCAAACAAATACAAATTATAAAACCACGTCCATCTGGTCATACATCACATCAATTTCCTATTCATTAGTGTTATATAGACACATCTCCCCTTCTTATGCAAACAGCATTTGCAGGCTCTTGCATGCCAGATATGCATGATTACATCCGTGATTCGTATATCCACTCGTCAGAAGAACACCATCAATCATGCCATCCAATCATCCAATGCTTCTATTATTTCTTTTTTGTCATTGCTCCTCCACTTGAATCCAATTAACAGCCTCTCCTTCGTTGTCCCCCACTTGAGATGTGTCTCATCTGACTGCGAGCCAGTCAGTGCCTCCCACAACTCCAGCCACCGGAACGCCAGCCACCACTGACACCACTGACGTCTGCTCAAATGTGCAATGTCAGAACGATGGAATGTGCGTGGTGGATGAAGGGAAGGCTACTTGCAGGTGAGGGATTTTTTTGTCTTCCCTCACTAACCTGGTGATAGAACACCCTACAAGTGGTCCCCAGAACCCAATGAACTTTGAAAACATCTTTTTGGTTGTTTTTTTTTTTTAATTTCTCGGCCAGATACAGCAATCTGTCAGCCTGGCCAAAGGTCAAAACTTAGCCAAATGGCCGCCTGAAACTAGCCTTATATTCATCATCACGTGCCTCACAAACACATCAGACCCACCATCTGACGTAAAGTTTATTCCACAACTAACCTAAATTAAGAGCACTGGTTATTACCAAAAATCATCTATGTTTCTGTAATGGTTAATCCAACAGTATGTAGAGGCTCTCCGGGGATTATTGTTATCGATGAATTTTTCGAATTTACGGATTTACAGAAAAACAGGACAAATAGTAAAGCACATATTTTCTTGATTAAGATGTCAAATTATAGTTATTTACTTGCATTCTTGAACAGAAAAATTTTGTTTTAGTGGTTGAATGTTATGCTTGATCTACTGTATACATATACAAAACCTTACATTGAGTGGTGGTCTATTAATTTGTTAAGCATCGTACACAGGAGTGACATCAATTTTATCTCTGCAAGAATAACCGATTCCAAAATGTTGAACTATTATTTTAATCTCGTACATTTTTTAAAAAAATTTTCACGCTCAGTGCCTCAGAGCTGCATTTAATCCATCTCACATGAAGCCTCACAAACGGCGGTATAGCCGCTCACAAGTGAATCCTCATCTCCTTTGTTTGAATATTTTCTGGTATTTACCTTCCTTAGCCATCTGCACATGCTCTCTGTGAACACCTGGAATGCTCATCCTCTCTGTCTCTGCTCTCCAGGTGCGCTGTGGGAGATGACTGGTGGTACTATGGGAACAGCTGTCAGTACAAAGGTTCCGTCAGCGAGAAAACCAACCTGGCTCTTGCCACATCTCTGTCGGTCCTGGGAGTCATGCTGGTGGTCACGGCAGTCAGTGTCGTCTGTTTGAAGAGGAAGTACAAGAAACGCAGTCATGACAGCAGTGTTGTCATGGAAAACATGACTAAGAGATAAGAGACATCGTTGGGGGAAAAAAAAAGAAGAAAATGGAAAAAACACAAGCTGAATTGATGTGACATATGAATTTAACATCTGAATCAAGCTATGGGTTAATAGAATTAGGGCTTTTAAATCAATATTCAAAGGCAAAGACATCTCATAGTGTGAATCACATTATATTAGATTGCCCCCTTCTGGTTATACATTGTGAAGACACGCCATGTGAGTATATTATGGTATTATTTTGACATTTTCAAGTTTCAAGTTTTTTTTTTTTAATGAGCAGTTTATGATCAGTTTTAAACTGCACAGACATGGAAAACTCAAGACGATGTAACTTATATTCACAAATTTAAAATTTATTATACCAAAGACAGGAACATTTGTGTTGTCTCATTTCCATGTGGATATATTTGTTTGTATGTCTGAACTTGACACAGTCATGCCGGTGACAACAGTTACTGTTGGAGGGATGTGGGACTATAACTTACTTGTAAGTGTCCATGTATGCGTGTGTGTGTGTGTGTGTGTGTGTGTGTGTGTGTTCGTGTGTGCGTGCATGCAAGTGTGCATGCAAAAAAATCGGTCTATTAGTGTTGATCATTAGATACAGTGATGATTACAGGACATCACAATCAAACAAAGTGGAGCAGTCCCATAGCAATTTAGTGTGGTTCCTTTGCATGGAATGTTGGGTTTTCTAAATCGCAATCGCACATACACAGTACATCTGTATGTGTGTGTTGTATTTGTGAGTCTACATTGTCAAGGAGATAAGGGAGGCGGGGGGCGGGGGGGTGATAACCTCCATAACAGCAACATCTGCATGAACCACACATCCTCCCCACCACTAAAACCTTCACCGACATACAGGTACACAGTTCCTTTAAAAGCATCAGTATACAACATTTCTCTTATTTACAATCATTGAAAAAAAAAAAATCACCATTTCTCTCAGAGAAGATTAGTAAAAGTGACTGAGTCACCATATAGAGTATGCAACTCCTAGGAGTTAGTATTTATAATTTCTACAAAAAATTTCTACGCCATTTTACAGGCCAAGAGCCACGATTTACTGAAGAAATACAGTATTTTAAGTGCCCTATCTACAACAGTTAAGTGTACCAATCCACGTAGTTCACTGATAATAAAAAGATTATGTGTCTCTGTTTTAAAAAGTTTTTTTTCAGCAACTTCACTGCTTTCACATTAAAAGATATGGTTAAATTCTTACAAAACAAACAAACAAACAAACCATGGAATTGTTATCCATATTCACAAGTGTTGTGGCAAGCTAATGCTATTGCAAAGAGACTAGTATTGGTTACATACTCAGCTGGTTGTCTAATGTAAAAACAACGTTCCAGTCTGTGAGAAGGGCACGACCATGAGGGTTGAGTGTCATTAAAGGGCTCATTTGCTTGTTTTTTCTAAGGGTCGCTTGAGTGAAAATGTGAACGGTTCTTCAACGGTGAGGTTGTTTAGAAAAAGAAGCGCGGAACCTTTTCGAATGTGCATGTCGTAGCCTCCTTCAGTGTGTCCACTGACGGGAAAATCAGCGCGGCCGGGTGGATGGAGGCGTTCTGTGCATGCTGCAGCTGGGACAGAGATGAGACCGTGGCCGGTGGTGTCGCTGCTCACAGAGGGGTGTCGTAGTAGTCCGTGGGTTGATCGGTGCCAGGCGGCTTCTGCTGCTTTTGCTGATGCTGCTTCATGATCTCCTTCACCTCCTCTTCCAGTTCGGGGGGGATGATGAACTGATCATCGGGGTCTGGCTGGGCTGGAGCCGTGAAATAACCTCCGGGCTTCTTAGACGGAGCGTCGGCAGCCACCTCAATGAGGTTGTGACTCTTTTCCTGGCGTGCCACTGATCCGTTGCCCCGTCTCTTTCCACCCGCCATCTTTCCTCCATCTGCCCCTCCCGGTCCGACTCCTTGCCACGACTCATCTCTGTCCAGCCCGTTCTCGGTATCTCCCGGGCTTATGTCGACGCCTTCTTCCAGGGGCTCCGGGGTGCAGGGTGGCGGAGGAGGTGGGGGGAGCGGAAGCAGCGTGCGCTCCGATGATGGCAGAGATGATTGGGGCGATGATGAGGTGGAGGAGTCTATTCTGAGGTAATGAACATCCGCCTCTACTTCCACGCGGCTCCCGTTAGAGAAAACACCAGCAATGGGCTCCTCATCCTCGCTGTCCAGCCCATTGTCGGAAAGGGCGCTTGAGAAGGTGGCACTTGACAATTGCCTCTGGAAGGAGCCTGCTAAACAGGCTGGATGGAGGGCGCAGCAGTTGCGGGTAGACGACAGCTCTGAACCGGGGAACAGATACTGGCAGGGTTGGGCGGTCGTGTGGGTCTGCTGGTGCTGCAGAGGCAGTGAGTGGGCCTGATGGTGCAGGTGAAGGTGAGGATGGTGGGGCTGCTCGTGCAGCAGCACCAACGAGCTCTGCAGGGGCTCATCGGATGAGGCTGTGGATCCCACCTCACTGCTCATCTCACTGGTGCTGATCTCGCTGCTGATTTCGCTGCAGGATGAAGGGGGTACGGGAAGGGAGCCATCCGAGGGCCGCTCCTTGATGGCAGAGGTCGATGGGGGATAGGGGCCCAGGCTGGGGCTGGGAGGTGGCTGGGGAGGCTCAGAGCAGCAGCAGGAGCAGCAGTCTTCACTTACGCTGAGCTGGACCACGACAGCGCTGAGGCTGTCGGTGCAGCCGTAGCCCTGCGCCAGCGTGCACAGCTTCTTAGCGGCAGCCAGGCCGTCTGGGACGTTTCGGACAGCCTCCACAGCCTCGGCAGGAGGCACGACGTCCCACAAGCCCCGGCTGCCCAGGATGAAGAACTCATCCTGGGACGTGAGAGTGACTGTCTGCACGTAAGGACAAGGGATGACGGATGGATAGAGGAAGGAGTAGCCCATGATTCGTGTAGAATCTGTCACGCCGTTAACCTTGTTGTCCTGCGGGGGGGAAAAAAAAATAAATTAAAGAGTGATCATAAAATCACTCACACAAGGTGCAGCTAACATTACATTTTCATTCACGGATTTTCACGGGCAAGCGAGACAGGTAAAGGATCTCTACCTCGGTGATTATAGCCCGGTGCTGCCTGATCCTGCGGTACTCCTCTTCGAGGCCGACGTTGTGGAGCAGCGACAGCGACAGCGGCTTCCCGTCGCGGCACAGGATGGCCTGGCACTTGCCCACGTTAGCAGCCGTCAGGGTGAAACAGCCACTGGGGTCGGTGGGGTCATGACGAATGTGACACAGAGCTGCCGAGCCGCCCAGTTTCTGACCTGCAGTTCCGAGTTTCCTATGGTGAAGGAAAAAAAAACCAAAACAATTTAGAGTAGGAACTTTTTGCTATGTCTGGTGGGAATTAATCACGCAGTTTATGTTAGGGGCCGCGACATATCACTGATGAGTCGTAGCAAAAGATGATGAACCTCTGCATGACGAGGAAGGTGTTGGTCATGTAGTCTTCCTCGCTTTTAGTCTTGTGCAGCTCTTCGGCCAGCACGTCGTTCATCGTGCACTGCAGCAGGTAGGGCACCTCCACATTCCTGTCGCCATCAAACACGCCGTACAGAGCCTCGCGGCTCCCGCAGAAACTGTTCACCGAAAGCGCCGCGACACACAGTCTGAGGGGGGAAAAAAGCAAGAGGAGGGCCACAACATCACTGAGGCATGTTCTCATTGAGGAAACAATGAAGGCTGCAAATACTCAACAACTCCTCTGCTCACATATTGATCGTTCTTCTCCCCACACTGATAACCATGGAAACAATGATTCATTTGACTGCGAAGCAGAGCCTCGTCTACAAATGGAGGCAGCGTGCGCGACTGCTTGCATCCCTCCTTCAGCATGCGCATTAAAGTGTTGAATTGGCAACTGAGCCCATGCAGGGATGTTTTGGCATGTGAGTGTACATGATTCACGTTTTCAAAAAAAAAAAAAGAAGCACTGCCTCATTATTTCCTTCATCTGAGTCATCTCGTTTAAACCCTGTGTCTTCACGAGAGATTAGTGAGGCTTCACTGGCAGAGTGAGATGGCGATTGTTTTTTGTTTTCCTTCCCTTCTCTCATCATTGACTGGATTGAACTCACTTGTTCTTGACACCCGAGGCCTCTGTGTAACCATGACTCCACACAGCAGGCCCACCAGATGCCTCATTCGATGAAAAGGTTGGAGGCGCATCAATACGAAAACAGCGAATATTGCTGAAAAAAACAACAATGCATGAAACGGGTCAAATTCACTGTATCAAGCAGAGGCATAAAGATACACAAGTTAAGAACATTGAACCAATCACGTTCGGATTTTCTTTGGTGTTGAGGGGCGAGAGGAGAAATGTCATGGCAAAAAAATACGACACAAAAGTGTGAAGGACACACGACTAGAGAGAAAGTTTGTACTCAATCGAAAATGGGTAAAACTAGATCTCGCTTGTGTTGTATTATCTCCCGATGTACGTCGCTTTGGATGAAAGCGTCTGCTAAATGAAATTGCAACAATTGTAACAATTGTAAAATTGAAAAATGGAATCACTGCAAATCCTCCATATGCAGGATGTGGTGTGGCCGTGTTAAAACTGAGCTGCAGGAGAAAAAGAGATGCAGGAAAAATATCGACATACTTTAGTTGCTCGAGGGTCTTGTGGTCCAGGTTGAGACGTGGGTTACCAGTCAGGTCCAGTTCCTGGAGTTTGGGAGGCAGATTCTCCGGCAGGGTGATCTCGTTCAGCTCATTACAGCTCAGGTCCACACACTGGCAACAGGAGGTTAAAAAGACGTGAATACACACACGAGTGCAAAGACAAGGCAGGCTTGAGGGCACATAGAGGTACAGACGCGTTACCTTACCTTCATCTCCATCAGCTGCATGACCTCAGGGAAGACCTCGATGGCGTTGGAGTGGGCGATGAGAGTGTGCATCCGCCGGCAGTTCATGATGGTGGTGGGCACAGTCTTCAGCATGTTTCCGCTCAGGTCCACCTCCTCTAGCTCCTCCAGCTTGGCCATTTTACTGAAAGGTGACGGGAAAGCGTGCTCAGACTGTAAAGTGGTGCTGAGACAATGAGTTGATTGGCTTATTAGTTTATTAAGTGAATGAGGGAAGAAAGAAGATGTGTGACAATTTGGATGGCTCATCATAGAAATGCTCCCTCATTACAGCATCAAGTATTTTTGCCATTACGAAGTATCTCACTTTTATGAAGTCCTTCTAGAACTTTAACTGAATTCTTTTTTTTTTTTTTTTTAGAAAAAGGAACTGAATTCAACTCAGATTTGAACAAAGCATAAAAGAGACCTTTATCATGTTCAATTGCAAAGCTTGTGAGTTTTTTTTTTTAAATAACATGGTTGATGCGAGGCAGCAAATTTCAACGTTTTACATTGAAGAAAGACATGCAAGTCAAATACACCTGCTCAAATCTTTACCATATTATGTAAATTTGATCAGATTTCAAGCCTGAGGACATTTACAGGCTCATTTTGAGTTATGGTCAAAGCGCCACCCCTATTGACAACAGGAAACATGTCTGATGTGACCAACTTCATTCCTAATTTTGTAAATTTCACCATAATTACATTCTCTTGTCTTTGCTTGATAAACAGAAGCACGGTGAAAAATTAGTGCTTGTTCTCTAGTGAGAGATAGCGGATGTGCATTATTTCATGCAGTGTCCAAATTTCATCCAATGTATGGTCATATCTGGGCACTTCCAATGCATGTAGTGACGCAGTAATGATTTGCTTATGGTGCACTTAAAGCAGGAAGAGAAGCCTAGATCGCACATCGCTGATTGAATGTCAGCACAATGTCATTCCATGTCCTCTCCCATGGCTGCACGCGACACGCAGCAAACATTTTACTGATTCAATCATCTTGGCAACAGACTACAGAAAGTGCATGTGATCCAACTTCCAACACACCCATGAGGGCTGCTCCTTCATGCAGTATCGGAAAAGTTCACAACATGATAACTGCAACACGCCTGCACGAGGGGGCAAGCGCCTTGCACCGCTGTGACCCTCTCAATGCAGCTTGCATCTTTAATTGTATTTGCTACTGTGTAAAGGAAATTGCTAATAAAGAAATAGAACAACTGGATCCACCTTTACTCTTCATGATGGGTGATGGGAGTGTTTACCTGGCTGGGAAGGTCTGGAGATGGTTGTATGCCATGTGCAAAACTCTGAGGTGTGTATGACCCGTTAGCATGGGCACACACTTGTCTGTGAGCTGGTTGTTGGTCAGGTAGAACTCCTGCAGGATGCTGTGGCTCTCCTCTGATAGGGTAGAAGGAGGCAGGTGCTCCAGCTTATTGGCGGATGCATTTACACTCCGTAAACTGAAAGGAAAAAAAAAAAAAGGGCGCACATTAATATTTGTTTGACACTGTAAATGGATACATTCTTCTATGACCTCTATTTAAAGCCCTTCCTTACGCTCCTATGAGTGTTTCGAGGGTTGCTTCTTTAATATCTTGTCCTCAGTTTAAAATCTTTCTCATAATATCTATCCTTTGTCATTATACAAACGCATTTCCCACTTAATTTCCCTGTTAGATGCCGGGGTGAATTATCAGGTGACGACTGATGCTACCTGGCAGATTTGAGGAACAGGTTGCAGGGCAGCTCCACCAGTTGATTGTGCTGCACATCTAAAACCTCCAGCAGAGGGCGCTCCACTCTTTCAGGCAGCTTCTGCAGCTGGTTATGTCCTGCACTCAGCTTCCTCAGACTGTTGCTGCAGAACAACCTGCGGCATGGAGAACACGGAGACGGGTGAGTCAGAACTAGGGTATCAGAAATATATGTTCCAACGCCGCCGTGTATGGCCGACAGACAGGTTGGTAATAAGATAGATAGATAGAGGGAGGGAGAGATAGATATGCTGAAATAGCTTGAACAGAGCATGACGGGGGCAAACATGATATAAAACCAAAAAATAGCAACACCTCTAGTGGAGCCTGCAGCTGAAATTCATCATCCTGACACTTATTGGGTGAAAAATAAATCTGCCGACAATGAGGGGACCCGAGTAAGAGAGAGAGAGAGACAGAGAGAGAGAGAGAAAGAGAAAGAAAACGAGAAAGAGAGATGGCGAGACAGGCAGAGGGACAAAGGCTAACAGAGCTGATGTGAAAGAGAGAGAGAGAGAGACAGATAGTGAGAGAGGAGGTAAGCTGCATCTGAACTGACCTTCTAAAGCGGAGGAGAATGGACGAAGGCTGTGCAGGTTACAGGCTATCTCTGTGATTTATGAGGCTCTATGGGGGATAGATGACTGGCCGGCTAAGGGCACGGAGAATAACGCAGCACTGTAGTCCACTTACAGGCTACTGAGAGAGACTCACCGCGCCGGGAGCTCCGTGATGAGGTTGTGGCTGGCGTCCAGAACTTCCAGTTTCTTCGCCTCGCACAGCCAGTCTGGCAAAGACTCCATATGGTTCCTGCAGGAGGACAGATGATGATAAATTATGTGCAGTTAGTAAAGTGAGACACCTCAACATGGTATATAATGTTATGTGATTCTGTTATCTATTTCAATTCCGGGTGGCGCCGCTCCATAGAGGACAATTTAGCAACCTCGGTTCAGTTCACGCTTGGCTTTGTTCCTTATATATGTATATATATATTTTTAATTTCAGGTTAAAAAAGGCACAAAAAACTGGAAAATTCTTAATGTTTGCAAGTGGCAAATTACAGTATTTTTTCATGTAAAAATCACAGATGCTATAATAATTATTTCACATTTCAACACACTATAAAGATCCTTTTGATGTGCGTTTGGCTTTGAAAACGTTTGGGGTTCTTCTCACCTCGAGATGTCCATGTAGCTGAGATTGGAGGGCA
>CAAKHG010049838.1:0-13957 GCA_901007715.1 Dactylopterus volitans | reverse complement strand
TGCAGGAGGACAGATGATGATAAATTATGTGCAGTTAGTAAAGTGAGACACCTCAACATGGTATATAATGTTATGTGATTCTGTTATCTATTTCAATTCCGGGTGGCGCCGCATCCACAATTTAGCAACCTCGGTTCAGTTCACGCTTGGCTTCCTTATATATATATATATATTTTTTAATTTCAGGTTAAAAAAGGCACAAAAAAATGGAAAATTTTTAATGTTTGCAAGTAGCAAATTGCAGTACAGTCTAACCAAAAAAAAAAAAAGTAAGAGTATTTTTTCATGTAAAAATCACAGATGGTATAATAATTAGTTCACATTTCAACACACTATAAATATCTTTTTGATGTGCGTTTGGCTTTGAAAACGTTTGGGGTTCTTCTCACCTCGAGATGTCCATGTAGCTGAGATTGGAGGGCACGGGACTGACTTCCAGTTGTCGCAGCTCTGCAAGGGGAGATACAAACACATTAACCTACAGCAAGGACAAACGCCGCCTATTATGAAAACAGGTAGATGGAAAATGTAGGGGAGTGTTTGGGGTGACAGTGACAAGTGAGAAGGGGATGACGGAGAGAGAGAGAGAGAGAGACAGTGAGACTGCAGCGCTGATGAGAAGGATGAGTGCATGCATAGGGAGAGCAGCACTGATGAAGTTATACTGAAGAACATTGGGGTATCATGTTGCAGGTTCGTGGAGAGAAAGGCATGTTTGACATCAAAAACACAGAGAACATGAAATCCTGCATGCCAGCCCACCATTGTTGGAGGCATAAATGCCTTTCAGCAAGGAGCCCTTGGCCTTGAGGCTGGTGATGTGGTTCCTCTCGCAGTGGAGCACCTCCAGCTTGGGAAAGACGGAGGCGTCCAACTCCGTCAAGCTGTTGTCCCTCACGTCCAGCTGGGTCACGTGCCTCAGCAAGTCGGGTTCATCCGGCACCATGTTGGAGATCTTATTCAACCTGTCAGGGAGAGCGGAGGCCGGCGGCTCGATCAGACAGAGGTGCAACGATCACTGTCATAAACAAATATCTGATCCTGGCTCACTATACTGTCTCTCCTCTAGCAGGGCCTGTGCAGGTTCCAAAAGGTTACCTTTAAGGCTTTTATGATCATCATGAATGCAGTTTATCAGAGTCAAAAATGTATTTGAACTCAGAACAATATTAGGTGAGTTTTCTTTAAGCTTTATGTTTTTCTGGCTTGCTATTCCAGACTCTAATGCCTCTATATGCAGCGAGCCTAAAAAAACAGGACACACACACACACACACATTAAAAACACTAAATACACTGTTCTCCAGTCAAATCACACTGCACTTAGACAGGTATATTACGAGAAAACAATATCAACAGAAACAATTTTGGTTTCGTAGTTTTGTTATAGCATGATCAATTCAAACATTTCACCAAAACACATTTAAAAGCAAAATTTAAATGAATGCAACCACTGAACTATGTAACTCTTAAAGAGTAACTTCGCAATGAAACAGGCTTAAGTACTGTCCAAAATGTAAGATAATTGTCACTGTTCACACTGTCAGACAACATCCACAGTGAAAATCCATTTAGCAGCTCTATCTAAGGCATCAGAAACCGCACAGATGTACTTAACAGATTTAAATTCATACAAGTGCTAATGGATTTTAAACTTTTAAAGGCTGGACAACTGTAATCTCTGGGATATTTCTTCACACTGTCTGATCTATGAGCTGTCACCAAAAGTGGATATTGCCTTCACAATGTCTCACAGCCCAGACTCGAGAACCTAAAGCTATTCAATTTGAAGCTATATCAAGCCGAGAAAAACCAGCAAACGTTTAAGAAGCTGCGTGGAGCGGATGCTGCGTGTGTATTTGTCTAATCAAATGTCTGCTGAAGGACCAGTTTTCTGGAAATGACCGGGAAAAACTGGAGCGCTGCAATGTAATAAGAGCACATCCTCATTAGAGACACAAGGATGTTGGATTGTTTTTTTTTTTTGTTGTTGTCTAAACAAAGTTACAAGGAGTGAAGCATTAACTGGAAAATAGTGCAAGTCACTCCAGCTCTGTGCTTTTTCCAGACGATGGCAGGACACCTGATAGAGACACTTCAGGCAAATGATTTCTTGGCTTCGTGCTCTCGGCGCTGGACTGCACCTGTGTTGGCTTCCTTCGACTGCTTTTGTTCCTATCATTAGTGGGACGGCATGTGTCATGTGCATTGCTCGGGACACACATGACTGGTGTTGTCAAAGTTCAGGCTTCAAACCCCATCGCGTCGTCAGCTGACTGCGATCTGTGTCTGCACGCGGGGGTCTGCCCGTGTCGTCGTACCTCAGGTCGACGTGTTTGACGCGGAGCAGCCGGAAGTTCTGCAAGGTGAGAGTTTCCAGGTTGTTGCCGGCCATGCACAGCTTCTCCATGGAGGTCAGCCGCTCCAGCACCTGGGGCACGTGGTTGAACTGGTTGAAGGAAAGGCCCAGGTAACTCAGCCGCTGGAGTGAGCCCAGCTCGCTGGGCAGCTCATCCAGACTGTTGCCGTCCAACAGGAACGTCTGCAGGCTGACAGGGGAAAAATAAAATACGACTGTAACCGACCTCAGTCATGAAAGAGTGGATAGGCGGGGTGCAATCAATGTTCTTTCTCTGCGCAGGTAGAGTAATTCCGGATTTATGACGTTCATTCGCGTTCATTAACACTTGATGTCCAGCAGATGGCAGTAGCAGCACAAGTGCCCTGCTGGCCACTTCAGGAATTTACAGGCATACCAGATCATTCCAGCAGATTAACTTCTCATCCAGCTCTGCTTCGAGCCGCATACCTGTGTGTTGTGTTGGTCTCACCCTAGCAAATGTCACCCTGAAGATTATATGTTGTCAAATTTTCACGGCTATATAAAACTGTACGCAGGTGCCCGCTGGGACAATGGAAAACTGGTTTTGCTTGCTGCAATGATCCCTCCTGTTCACAGTGCCCGTTTAAAAACTGCGCCCCTGGTGCACTTCCGCTGCAAGTGATGAGTGACAAATCAGCAGTCTTTGTTCTGAGAATGTATCCAAACGTGTACATGACGTTACGTGAGTGGATGGCTCTCAGCCTTTTGAGTAACATTCCCTCTTGTCTAAAGAGTGACTGAATGATGATTACTGCAAACCTCTTTAAATGTTAAGTCTGTCCTGAGGAATTATGATGGTATCATTTACGCTATGTCTTATATTGACAAAGTGGAGGACATTGTTTTGAATAATCCATGAATTACCAGATTTAAGGGACTTTAAGAGTTTTTTTTTTAAACTTTTCACATTTTTTTGTGTATTCTGCTGAAGCTCCTTGAAAGGTTAATATGAGGTTTTCCACTTGCAAAAGGTTACTGGAGCTAAAACTAGACTAAAAACATTCCCCACCAATTAAAAGCTGGTGATCAGACTACAAAGTCGCACCGTCACCGGGGAAATACTTATCTCATACCTCAGCCGTAGAAGGCGATATGATTCCATTGTGAAAACTAGTAATCTATGAAGATGCTTTATTCAAACATACAAGAGAAGCGGAGGAATCATTTCAAACTGTCAACCAAGTAATCAGGACGGACTCTTGTGCAGAACAGCATAGAAACAGAGAAGGAGGGCGGCCCACTACTGAGGCAAAATTTCAAACTGTGGGTGCCACAAATGCCCTGCGCAAGCTGTGCTGTTGTTTGCTCACATGTTGAAACCAGCAGAAGAACACCAAATCGCAGGTGTCGAGACATGTGCTTGTCGCTATGTGAACCCCCGGCCCCCTCCCTCGCCCCATCGTCTGGATATTTCACATTCAAAGTGGCAAAAAACTTTGGAGGAGCTTTGGTTAAGTTCTACCAGATTTGCGATGGCACAGATGCAAGCACATGTCAGCGCTGAGGCCCTGGTGCAAGAAGTGAAAGCAGCGGATAATTACGCATGTGACACATAAAAGGAGGAGCCGGCGGAACAACCGGCAAACAGAAAACAACTGTAGTGCTCCCGTGAACTCCGCTCCAGCTATGCCTGAAACACTGACACAGGCCCATTCAAACTCTAAGATTTACTACAGGTTAAGCTCTTGAACCGCAAATACAACGCCGTGATTGTTTCAAAGATAACAATATTTACTGCAGTCTCCTTATCCACAATAACTTCCCCCTGTTACATACTTGGTCATGGCTCCCACGGAGCCGGGGACAGAGGCCAAGTAGTTACAGCTGAGGTTGACCTCCGTCAGGGTGGGGATGTCGCAGATGGCCAACGGGAACTGGCCGAGGTGGTTGTTGGACAAGTTGAGGCTCCGCAGACGAGAAAACCTAGACACAGAGAAAAAGGGGTGAAAGGGCGGAGGACTGTATATGCATCTTGTCGACATGAATACTGCAAGGGAGAATATTCACAAACGCGTTCATGGATATTCACATGGGCAGCGTTGCAAAATGTACAGCCTAAACAGAAAGCGTAGAACAGTGAACCCTTCCTCCATGACTGTTGAGCAAACAATTACGGCGCTGATGTCTGTGTTGTGCCTTCAAACAACAGTGACCAGTGGCATTTGGCGGCATGTCTCATGGCAGAGCAATGACCTTCAGAGGGGGTCAGCCCTTCGGGGGGGGAGGGCGGGAGGGGGAATAAGGTGGAGTCTTTATTTATCTGCACACATACAGACCCAGACAGGCAACCTCCGATCACGTACACAGGGAGGGCTGCAGCAACTGCCGAGACTGGCACCGCTTGATTATTCCCTCTATTTACACACAAGGGCTACACACAATATCATGGCGATGGGGGGGGGGGGTGCGCGGCCGAGACGTCAAGACTATTGATCAGCGTGGCCGAGTAATTCCAGCTGAGGGTGACTCCTGCAGGCGGTGCGCGAGTGTGTTTGTGGGAAAATGTCATTCCACCACTGAATCAACCTCTGCAATCTGCTGAGTAATGCTCACGCCGCACCTGAGGCTCTGCTTTCATGTGGCATGTGTGGATTTCTGCCCTATCATGCCGCATTTTATTTTTCTAGTTTTGCTTGAGCTGCAGGAGCCATTTTCATACATTCAATGGATCTTTTAGCTTAAGCATGAAATGGCATATAGAGAATGCCAGCGTCTAGTTGGTCACTTTAGAAATCCCGCTGGCCGGATGTTTCCCTGGGGGGCTAGTGAAGAATAAAACTGAGCGAAAATGAGTAGCCAGATACATAAGCTCTGTGAAAGGCTAGTGTGGTTGCTGGATCCGTAGATAACCAATTGTTTGCTACCAAGCAAAAGAAAAAAAAAATGACACAGCTAATAATGTGCTAATATTGTGTGAAGTGGCAATAAATGATTGCATGCGGCTTTAATCTTTTCACTTGACCTGAACTGTGCCTTTTCGTCACGGTTTTCATCCCTCAGTCCCTCCCACCCAACTTCTTCTCTCTAACTTCTGTGTCCTTCATAACTTGCTTAAGTATCATACATATGTAAATAAACCGGCCAGAGGTTCAATCATTTGCATGGAGCGTCAACTATATCCCTCAGTGAGGAGTGACCTCTGTCTCAGAGAGAAATGCATGATGGGAAGGTAGTCCCATGCCAGAGGAAAGAGCCAGTATCCCGGACAACTGATTATGCATATCTGATCCGGCACACCAGCCACCAGTTAGTGAGTCTTTTTTTAGACTTTTTTTTTTTTTTAAAAAAAGCTTCTTTATATAGTATTTTGTGTGTGTTTTTATGTGGCTATGACCCACTGGACAAACTTAATTTTGTTGTACACTGTGCAGTGGCAATAAAGGCATTGAATTGACTTGAATTGAATTGGCCAATGAGAAGAGGCATGTGGCAGGTTCACACATTCCGTTCCTCTTGGAAAAATACAAAGCGCTGTGACCCCATGTGAGATGTCAGAGACAGCCAGTGTTTGTATTCAAACAAAAAGTCTCAAAACCGTCCACACTAAAACACACACACACCCACGTTCAAGGAGGTTGCACACAGAGGGTTATTGTTCCAGATAGCAGCTCTTCAGTCTCTCCAGACTAAAGTGGGTAGTCAAGTTTCTCTGCCGCATATTTCTGTCAAAATCACTCCACTTTTATTGAACTATTCATCTTTTTCTAATTACTGACCTCTTTATTCTGCCATGCTGGGTCAAATGCGGATGAGCCTACTTAGGTTTGGCAAAGCTACATGGATGCTTCCATGCTTGGCCACCGGGGGAGCTGTGCATCAGTCACTCAGATTTAAATAAATGCTCCCGTCATCTTGTTTTTAAATGCCAGTCACAATCCCACGGATTATTTTAAAAAAAAATAACCATGGTGGAGCATCATAGAATACTGACTCATTCACTGACACGAAGGCAAGAAAGATTACACACACACGCACGCAACCACACATACACCGTCAGGGCAGCCATCTTCAATAGAAAGGAAAAAAAACAAAAAACAAATGCCATACTGTATCAAGACCCTGCATGCACTGACCCCAAATCTGTAGCCTGCAGCCACTTTTTTTCTGTTGCATACAAGCAAGCAACTCTCACTCTCTTACGCACACACTCGCGCACACTGCAACTATTCCCAACACACACAGAGGCGTCGTGTTCACCCAGTGCGCTCCGATAAATGGTGAACAGCGATATGAGCCGCTGTAAAAAATGAATGCAATTCGTGCAAGCATACACACACACACACACACACACACAGGAAGACACACACACGCAGGAAGAAACACACACACGCAGGAAGACACACACACACGCACGCATATGCACACACACACACACACACATGCACACATACGTCTTGGCTTTGGGCTTTAATCTGGGACCATGATAAGCACGCAGCAGATGGTGCCCACAGAGAGAGAGAGTGAGGGAGGCCAGGCACATTAAAAGCTTCCCTGCAGACGCATCGACCCTTCTGGGCTCTGGGCTCATTTGGCCTCGTCTGGTACAGCACATCCCTGGCTAGCCTCTCCGCTCCTGTGTGCCAATGGCCCCATTCCTAGATTGCTCAGGTTGATGGCTTGCAAACTGCAGGAGGACGCTAAGCAGTCCAAACCAGTCAGTCATGACCTGCTGTGTCCAGTGAGGCCCCTCTCGGAGCCCCCCCCCCACCCCCCCCACCGCTCCTCCCTCCCACAACAGCACAGACAGTCTGGTAATGTGGCCAAATTAACCTTTGACAATCTGCCCGAACATCCAGGCGACCCCGAACCGTCTCCTCAACCTACAACGCACTCAACACCTGCCCTGTCTTTTTCTCTTATCTCTCACTTCCCCTTCCCTCATTTGCCCTCAGGTGTGTTTACTGTAGATATACAGCGTACTGTACCTCTGCAGCTGCTGCAGCCACTGGTCTGCGGGCAGAAAGTTGTGTTTTAGGTTGAGATGGGTGAGGTCGTGGCTGTAGAAGAGGTTGGGAGGAAGTTGCTCCAAGCTGCAGCAGGACAGGTCCACTGAGTTGATCCTCTGGGACACCATCTAGACAAGAGGCGTAGGGAGGAAAGCGAGAGGAGCAGAGGAGTGACAGGGAGAAGGAGAAACGTGGAGTTAAACAGGATTATCTCTACTACACAAGACTTCACTGGTGCACTGTGAGTGTGCGTTGCCTATTGCCGAGGGGTCAGATGTCATTCACAAGCCAATCTTCTTAGGATTACAGGAGAAACAAGGGAAAGTCCAGCAGGTTCGTTCATGCTGCTGACCTGACATCACAAATTACATCATCATGCTTAACTGCGTGTGTGCAGTTAACGTGATCCGTTTGTTAGTCAAATGTACCGACACTTCGGGGCTGTCGTCTGAAAATGAAATGTCAGCGTGAAGGTCCACCTCCTCTGTGCGCTCTGGTCTTGCAGAGCAGAGCTAGCTAGAGGCTCAGCAGTTGTCACGGGGGCACGTGCTGCTTCCATCCAGGCTTCTATTCTAAGTGGCCCTCTGGGTGCTGGTGACATGCATGTCCCTGTTAATATTTAGAAAGGAGGTTTTTCTGGCTCTGGCCTACTTGAGTTCAAATGAGAGAGAGCAGTGAGTCGACGCGAGTGGTGTTTATGCGCAGCAAAAGATGCTAAAGAGCAGAAAATTACGTTCAGCGCTCAAGCCGGCGAGTTTAGACAGGCGGTGGGATTGTGGTGGGTGCAGTGTCATATTTTTTATACTTGCAGTCACGCGTGTTGTGATTCTGCAACGCAGCTGACCCGTAAGTAGTTCTGGAGAGCATATGCTTATGTTCTTCTTTTCCTTCTCATGCACAGGCAGTACCTTGGCCGCATGTCTGTGCCAGCGCAGGTGCTCCGTGAAGCTGTCAAAGCTGACGTAGTAGGTCTGACTCTGAGGCCCTGCGGAGCTGAAGGCCAAACAGTGATTGTGCTTCTTCACTTCCTCCACCTGCAGAGGGAAACACACGTTTGAGTGACGTTGGATACTAACATCTCTGACATCCCTCTGAATTCAAATGATCACCCCCATAGAGTAAACAATAAAGGAAATCAGGGCAGACAGACATCTTAATATAGTTCTGGTAAACCGTTTCTGCTTGAGGGTATGAGATGCTTCAAGGCTGCAGGGTAGATAAACTCAGTCAGCCAGAAGCCCACTCGAGAAAATATATGAGGCACGCATGTGATCATGTGATGAACAGATGCACATGACATGAGTGGGAATGAATGTACGTGGAAATGCTTTTTGAAACAACCAGTGTCACACACACACACACACACACACACACACAGATACACACACAGATACACACAGGAGGTATGAGTTGAACTGTCGATGTCTTTGGATATATATATTTTTTAACTAAATAGAGGCTGAAGTGTTTTACAGCGCATCACCACACACACACATGAATCAAATAAATAACCATTAGTAAATATCAGTGCCGTGAAATATCAGCTTGTAGGGTTCCGAAGGGTGGAACAGGAGGTTGTTTGATTAAATGTTTCACTTTTTAAAAGAAGAAGTAAAGTCGTCTTTAGCGTCAAGTCGACACCTGATTGCTTTGACTACTTAAACGCACACAAATTTGAAAACCTTCACACTCAGGGGTGTAACACGGACTTCCTGAATCGTAAATCATTATGCGCCCACACCAGCCGGCGGCGTGTCGAGTCCGAGCACCTGGTGGCTGATCGGTGTGGAACAAATAAACTTGAGGGGAAATATATATTATCAGCGCTTAGAAAGTGCGCATACGCATAAACCCACACCGGCGCCGAAGTTTACATTTATAAAACAGAGTATACAGATGATGGTGTGTGTGTGTGTGTGTGTGTCAACAGGAAGAACTGTGACAACGATTTGAAGAAGAAACTGATGAAGCAGCTTCATGACCTGATCCGAGGGAAGATCAAGCAGGTGAGTGTCCCTCTGCGCTCCTGCTGCTGCGCCGGCGGGAGCCTGGCCAGTGTTTATGGTCGGCACCTTCATGCTTCTCTATAAATACATTTCAGTCGGTCGTGGTCTTATCGCAGTCGCTGTTTGTAGCCTTTGAGATGCTCCGGAGCAGCCCGGAACGTCGCACCCGGGCGAACCCGCTGATTTACAGGATGACATTGGCGCAACGTGCCCATGTCGCACCGGTAACTCGGGGCGGTAAAGCATGACTGGCTCTGTTTTTATAAGGCTATAAGGTGTCGCAGCGTCGCCCTACTCTTTGCCACCTCGCCCACAAACTCCGTCCGCCTTCGTCCCATCGGCGCTCGCGGTGTCATCCAGTCCGCGATGAGATTGTACAGGTTGAAAGAAGTAGAAAGTGTGGGACAAACGGAGCTGACCACCGTCTCCATGGCTTTCATGCTCCTTTCCATCGTTTGTCTCGGTACCCGATTTTATAAAAAATATCCTTTTAAAAGCGCTAAATGTTATCGGGAAACGCACCACGGCGCGCTCACTCTATCAGCGACAATACGGTGACATGCAGCAGGTTTATGTTGCCATTTGGGAAGGTGGAGACTTGTACCTGCTTGCCTTACCGTCCTCTCCTCCGGCCTCCAGATGGCGTTTGCCCATGACTCGGTGCGAGTGCTGCAGTGCTTCATCCAGTTCGGCAGCCATGAGCACAGACAGGAGGTGTTTGAGGACCTTAAAGGTGAGCGAGCCGGGCGTTCTTCATCAAACCAGGGGGGTGGTGATCCGCTGCCGTCACATATTCGCCAGAATAGCGCAGTTTGACCATTTTTTTCCCCAGACTTGTGCCACCATCACATATTCCTCCTACCATGGTAAACGTGCAACGAAAACCCGATGTTGTGTGCAGCCAATCAAAATGCTAACTTTCCATTTTGTGGAGTTTAAAAGGGAAAACATTAAGAGCCCGATGTGGGATGACATCAGCAAATAGTTTGGACATTAAACCTTTTCAAACTATGTGGATTAAATTAAAGACTTGTGTCGCCATGTTTCCCTCCATCGCCGTGTTTCATTGGCTCCCTGCATCCTCTCTTGCCTCTGTGTAGATGATGTCATCGCCTTGTGCAAGTCACAGTACGGCAGACACGTGGTGAAGAAGCTGCTGATGTACGGGTGAGTCGGCCGAGGCCCCCCCCCGGCCTCTTCTTACTTTTCATAAATCTGCATCACGTCAGCTGCACGTTCAGACGAGGTCACCTGGAACATCTCGCACGAGTGGGGCAGCATCTCCACTGCAGTCTGCGGATATGCAGGCCAAGATGTCCGCCTCTGCTCTCCAGTCACTGTGCACAGTCCAGTTATTTTTCACGATTTTGGGTTCTGAAACGGCATCACGGCCGCCGTGTTCTTCTCGGTTTTTTGCCTTCCAACACCGACTATTTACCCGTGTACAATCGGCCCGCTCAAACATGATTGGTCGATGCTTCCCGGGCTCCCCAGTGAATGCCAGAGACTTCAAGATTCAAAGAGTCACATTCGTTTTATTCAGATTCAGATTCCGAGTCTAGATTCTGCATCCATACGCGGATGCAGAGAGATTGCTCTGCCCCAAACTCTGCGTTATAAGAATTGTGTGATTGTGTTAGAATGATTAATGTGCAGAAATTTGGGTTTACACTGTAAAATTGCCGGCAGCCATCTTGTTAAACGTTGGCGCGTTGTGAAAAGGTCATGGACCATGATGTAAATGAGCCCAGTGATGTCTGTTTATGACATATATTTTTATGACACGTTCACTTTACAAAAAAAGGAAAAACGAAAGAAAAGAAATGGAGAGATGCATCTTTCTGAGTTGTGGTGGCACGAGTGAAATGTGCGTGCGAGTTTCATTTAACACGAGCCACGTGTTTTATCGCCGCCCGCAGCAACAAGGAGCTGGTGGCGGCGGTGATGCAGACGTTCAGAGGTCACGTGCGTCCGATGCTGCGGCACGCCGCCGCCTCCTCCATCATCGAGTACGCCTACAATGACAAAGCCGTGCTCGCTCAGAGGCTCATGCTCACCGAGGAGCTGTACGGAAACACCTTCACTGTCTGCAAGGTACGCGCACACACACGCACACATGCACACACACACGCATGCTGCCTGCATCCAGATGTTATTAGACAATGCCATATCCAAAAATGAAACCCAATATTTATTTATTTTTTGAAAGACAGCATTTCTGATGCCGAAATTTAGAAATTTGATTGTTAGCTGGCAACAGGTTAGTCACATGATTGAGTATAAAAAGAGCGGAGTCTTCTCGCCACTCTGAAAGACTAAGCTGGTAAATACTGCAGCGTTTTGATAACGTTGCTCGATGTAAAATTGCAAAGAAAGTGGGGATTGTATTTTCTGCACTTGATGACAGCGTTGGACGTCACTGAAATCAAAACCTGACATGACGGCGTGGTGACATCACCGCACGCGCTCAGGAACGCTTCCAAAAAAAAAGAGGACAGGAACCATCCGGCTCGTTATCGGATCCAAAAACGCGTTATAAATAAGTGCGTTATCACTGAAGGCGCCATTAACGCTGAACCACGCGTGCAGGTTCTGTAGCAACATTTGCTGCCCCGGCAGACGACGTTTTTTTTTCGTGGAAGGTTTTTGCTCATGTCAGCGAGGCGATGCCGAAACGCGTCTGGCTCGTTTTACAACAGCGCGGCTCCGTAGCAGCAACAGCTCAGCTGATGATGCAGCCCCCGACATGTTGGGCACGTCGTGTTTGAACTGTCGAGCAGCTGAAATCCCGCATCGAGCAGTTATGGAAACTAACGAGCTCCTAGACGCGTAGAAGAGGAGCTGATGTCGCAGAGCGGGCAAATGTTTTGCTGGCACTAATTTCAAAGGCGAGCATGTGAGAAGTTTTAATGTTTTGCGGACCACCACATTTCATTTCATGTGTGCACTCTCTGTACGTGTGTGTGTGTGTGTATGTGTACGCGCAGTCGACAGTGTATAACACCATCGAAAAAGTGGTGGAGGGGAACCCGGATAAGCTGAACCTCATCATCGAGGAGATGAAGCAGATTCTGACGCCCATGGCCCAGAAGTAAGGAGAGAAGCTCCAACACACAGCAAACTCGCGTCTGAGTCCTTTATCAACAGAAAGTCCTCTTAAGTGAATTAATCATGTTCTTTATTTATCAAGCAGAACATTTTTAATTTTCTCTGATTTTCTCCTCCCAATTGGGAGGATAGAAACTGCTTTTTTTTTTTTGATAGCGTATTAAATCAAAAATATTTTCACTCAGACAAAACAAAGCATTTGAAAACGCCCCCTTAAGTTCATGGGACTTACTCCTGGGTATTCTGATTATTTACAGTATTTTACACTGTTTGCTGTCATTAGAAAAAAAAATGTAAAAATTAATAGAAAGCAATGCAACTAAACTAAAGTGGATTAAAAGAGAATCTCCTGTAATTGAACTAATTACAGCAATTCCAATTATTTTAGTGCGGACGGCAATATTGGGACTGAATTAGCTTTAAATGAGCTGCACGAGAGTCTCCTAGACGTCCAGCTGCTACGTTAGGTGACGTCTGGAGCGAGTTAGCAGCCATAACCGATATTTACGAGAATATTTATCTGTATGTCCTTTTTATTAGCTTATGATTTTCCTCTCAATGCCCCCTCTTGCATGCCCAGCTTAATGTCGTTTAAATCTATATAACTTATCTCTGACTTTGATGGAATTAGTTACACATCCCTCAAGTTTTTGTGTTTAAATGTAAACAAAATATGAGAGTGAATTTTCTTCACGACATCCTCAAAAACAGATCTGAATCCCAAAATAACAAATTGAGGTTCAGTAAAACAAAGCTTGGCCTCACGTGACCGCGGCCTGGCCGTTGCTGTGTTTCAGGGAGCAGGTCATCAAACACTCGCTGGTCCATAAAGTTTTCCTGGACTTCTTCCTGCTGGCTCCGGAGAAACCGAGAACGGTGAGGACAATGAAACCATCGTCAGATAGCGCTCAAACGGCCGAAGAATTAATATCAAGGAAGATGGCCGACTATGTTTCTCTCCAACACACTTCTTGTCTGTAATGGGTTTTTTTCTGTGTGTGTGTGTGTGACGTGAGCAGGAGATGATCGAGTCCATCAGGGAGTCGGTGGTCTACATGGCTCACACACACGACGGCGCAAGAGTGGCCATGCACTGCCTGTGGCACGGCACAGCCAAGGTGCGCACGCACACACACACACACGCACACACACCATTATATCACATTTGGCTACTCGGTGTTCTGAAATTATTTTTGAAAAAGTCTTTGTTTTGAGCTGAATGGTTCATTTTGGGTTTTTTTTCAATGTTTCAGGACAGAAAAGTGGTGATCAAGACCATGAAGACGTACATGGTGAAGTTCGCCACGGTGAGTTCCTGCCAGCTGCCGGGATTCCGTCTTTGCATAAAATAAAACAGATTGCAAAGGTCCACAAATCCTCACTGGACCTATATTCAATTAATTTATTTTTTTTTCATGCGCAAACTGGTAAACTTTGGTGGTTTTTGTGTGTACGCACTTATTCTGAAATCGAATCCAAATCTATTCGGTTTAAATGTGTAAATTGAATGAAACT
>CAAKHG010049837.1:7985-28826 GCA_901007715.1 Dactylopterus volitans | reverse complement strand
GGAGGGGGCGGGGGGGGGGGGGTATTTTTGCTGAGAGACACATCCTGTAAACGGGCCCTCTAGTGGTTAAACATCCAAAGTATATAAATGACAAGAAAGGACAGATTGCATGTGTCAGCAGGCAAATATACTCAAATATATTATTATGAATCATTTGCCATTTCTCTCACCTGTCTCCCAAACTTCTGAATACTTAGGATTTCAACTAATTAGGATTTCAACTAATTAGGATTTCATAATTAGTAATTCGATAAGTGGCCCAAGTGGTAGCTTGCACATAGCTTCTTTATCGTTGGATCCCAGCCCTTTAGTGAAACTCTTATATGTTAGTATATTCCAAACCAAAGCCTCTGGGAGTCGAGTGCATGGAAGAAAAATGCAAAAAGAGGCACCCCACAATGTGATGTTAATATTACCCCATTTCTAGTCCTCAAAGACACAGTAAATGTTTCCTTTGAAATCACTAGGCTGACGCTGAGCATTGTATAATACGCTTGGTGGCACGGTTGCTAGTACTGTTGCCCGACAATAAAAAGGTGCTAAGTTTGATTCTCACCTGGACCAGGGCCTGTCTGTGTGTTTGCATGTTCTCCCCACATTCGCATGGGTTTCCTCCCATATAAGGCACATGAGGTTATGCTGGCCCACCGTGGCGGCACGCTCGGTGGCAGCGGCTCAGGACTAACCCCCCCATTCTTACCTCAAAATTTTCATTCAGTGTATAATGACAATAAAGTTGCTTTACTTTACCTAGAATTTCATGTATGAAAATCTGTCCATCAGTACAGTATCCCCTCAGGGTTCAGTAATAAATACTTCTTCATGGCCGGTGGCAGAGGCAGCTGGGGTACCCCTCTGTCGCAGAAGCCACGCAGGCCGACTCTGATGGCGCATCTAGCCAGGTGACGCAAGCAGCGAGGACTGTTAGTGCAAACGGCAAACAGCGAGTCGTAGAAGTCTTGATGTCGCTGAAGAGACAAATAGAAACGAACAATGTGGACGTGAGTAAAAGACCGTTTTGCCATTCACAGCCAGTGTTTGAGTTGCTCCGATTATGCATTAAAAAGAAATACCTTTTGTAAACAGAGCTGGACACTCCTCCCCTGTGTGAATCTACACTATACACACTCCATGCTGTCCATGCGCAACACACGCTTGCACTACCTTGTAGCAGTCGTCAGGAATTGCAGCTCTCCACTTCCTTGTAGGTTTTAAATGTTCATAAGCGTTGACCATTATTTCCACCACTCTGGGGAAGTCATGGCACGACTGCAACACCTGCAGAAAAACAACACACAACATGGTGCAACACAAGACTTGACCGTCAAAACATGCAGAGACGGGCCACAATCCACGTGGAGCCCAGCTCTCCGTACCTTGTGGAACTGGGGTGGGTAGATCCGCGCCGCGTTGTAGTTTAGCAGCAGCTGATAGCAGAGTTCAGGGATGGCCAGGAGTCTCACGTCAGTCACTTTGAGGAGATACTGAATGGGCGAACAACCGTTGATGTCCATGGCTCGTGTGTCTGCTCCGGCCTCCAGCAGCATCTGCATCAGGACATGATCGCAGTTCCAAGCAGCCTTGTGAAGAGCTGTTTTGTGGTCCTCTTCTTGGACGTTGGGATCTGCAACGGAGGGCAAACGTGGCATTGTCGAATCCTCCATGATACATAGTGAAAGCCATATCCAAAGGGGGCGCCGGTCCACAACACCTCACCTGCTTTGTGGTCCAACAGAAGGCGACAGACTAAATGGTGATCTTCTCTATAGGTTTGTTCTTTAGAGTCGAAAGCCCAGAAGACCGCAGTCATCAGGGGCGTCTCCTGGAGAGAGTTGACTGCGTTCACAGAAGCTCCATGGGACAAATAGAGAGCCACCAGCTCTGGAACTCCGAACCTGGCTGCTGTGTGCAGCGGCGTGTCCTCTTCATTGTTGTGGCTTGGCATGTTAATTTTTGCACCTCCATGAGAGGGAAAAAAAAAAAATTATTGTCATTGGTTTTATGAGTTTTACAGTGCCTGTACTTGTACCTCCATCCATCTACTTATCTATCCATTCATTGCCAACTGACCCTTGAGGATGAGCTGTTTGGCACAGTCCACCGACTCTCCGGTGATGCAGTAGTGCAGCGGTGTGTGTCCGCTCAGTGACAGGCTGTTGACCTTTGCCCCGTACGCTAGGAGCAAGCCCACACAATCCACGTTGGAGACTTCACAGGCCACGTGCAGCGGCGTCTTCCCATTGGGCATACGGTTGACAGCCGCGCCTTCCTGAAGGAGCACCAGCGCCGTCTCCATGGCGTTGTACATCACACACACGTGAACACCCATTGCCCAAGAATTCTCCAGTTTGTAGCCTGGCAGCCAGTACCCTGTAGCAGATCCACTTAAACGTTATAAGCCCAAAACAACTGTTACTTCTGGGTTTATGTTTACATCTCAAAATGGCTTTGAATGTTTTTTAGGTGATAAAAGTATATAGTATAATATGAATGTTGGTTAAGGACTGTTTTTTTGCAGAACTTTTCTGAAACAGTAATATACCCAGTTCGGATAGTGTCTCCTATTATATTGAGGTGCAGAATTCATGGAGCTTTAGCACCATCTAGTGAATAAACTATAGACTGTATTGTATTCAGTCCAATTTGGATTGACCTTTTTTCTCATTTATCTGGGACTAAAACCAAGTTTTGGAACCAAATGAACCACCAGCAATAGTACTTTACTTGTGAAATCTGATAACTATCATCATAATTTTCCCTCCCTTACCTTGTTTGTATGAGGCCAGGAGCATGCTGGGGTCCTCCACCTCCAGCACCGTGTCAATGTCTAGGCTGTGGCTTTGGAGAATTTGTTGCACCTCCTGGGCATTGTTGGCCTTTAGCGCTTCCAGGTACTGTTGCTTCAGCTGCTTGACAGCCAATTGTCTGGGGCTCAACCCTTCCATGACCAACTTGTGAAATGGGCCTCGCTCCACATATGGCGCAGCGAACCCAGCTGGCTCAATCACGAAGGCTCTCCACACGGCATGGAGAACTCTGTAAATTAATGCACAAACACTGATAACGGAGTCAAGCATACCTATGTTGGAGGGCCTCCATAATCCCAGCCATTAGCCACTATAGCTGTGCTCGGCAGGAAGAGAAACATTGTGTAAATGACGAGAGGAAATGTGTTACTGGGGGCGGGGGGTGGCTGTGGAGTAAAATAAATATAAATAGAAAGGGGAGAGGGAGGGAGGGACTGGAGCTGCCTATGACTGACTCCAGACCAGCCGGTTTGCTGGCATGTCCACTGAGAGAAAGATGCCATGCAGCGGATGGTCACATGGTCAACAATAACAGGCCATGTGCACATAAAAGGGGCACAGTGGAGGTTGGAGGGGTGGTGGTGATGAATTCCTATGACTGCACTGCACCAATAAAGAACATTAACTATCAGCTAGCTAATCAGTGCTGGACGAGGACAGGGACTAAAATGGTGAAACACAGGTTGTAACTGTTTATACTTGCCATTATGTAGTAACTTCTGATCGAATGTAATGGAACCGTCTTAAGAGTTGCAATGCAACGTCTCTCTGGGCTTTCAAAACCAGTTAAAAACCATGCTTTTCTTTAAGGCCTATGGTGTTGCTGGTTAATTAACTCCGATCCTTTTTTGTACTGTTTGTCTGTTCATTATTATTCATGATGCCAGACAAGCTGAGTCAAGAGAAATATGTCTGAACTCTCAGCCCCCCCCCCCACAAAAAAACCCACACACACACAATAAAAAAAAGGTTTCTTTAAGATTTCTTAACTGCATATTCCTTTGTGTGTTTTACTATACATACAATGGGACAGAGTGCGGGTGGGGTGGTATTCACAGAAATTGTTAGAAAACATTTCATAAGAATACATCATGATCAGTTTATTGGAGCAGCACTATGGTTGTATCAGAGGAAAAGTAAAACCACAAGCACAATGAGAGCGAGTTTGTGTGTGTGTTTGTGTGTGTCTGCGTGTGGGCGTTAGCTCTCACTTTCCAAACTTTGAATCCTTCACAGTCTATCTGAATGCAAATCACTTTTAATAAAACAGTATTAATCATGTTTTGGCAAGGAAGTAATTATACAATTCTGGATAAATCATTATTAGGTGTTAATACTTATTTGTGTACATTAACATTGACAATTGTCAGTTGCTTCATTTAAATTAAATACAGAAATAAATAAATAATATGAACAGACCAGTGTATTACTGTGGCTTTGCATGGAGGTATCAAGACTGAATGAGAATGCATCTGTAACCCTCAATATTCTTGTTTCTCACCGTTTAACAGTTCACCACTCGGGGCACTTTAGACAAAAGGAAACCATAACCAAAGCTGCCTTCACTGCCGTCACGGTGACAACACTATTTTAATCGTAAACCTACAAAGCAACTCTTAGGAATGATAAAGAAGTGACACAGGGAACGTCTTCGGTAAGGTCCACAATTCTAAAACAAGAGTTGTACATACTGTATGTCAAAATCTTTTGTTTTTCTAACAAGTAAATCAAAAATAATTTGAGTCTTACTGAGCCAGTTTCATTAAAAAAAAAAAAATTAGATTGCATTTACTTTCCAGTGTAACATCAAAATATCAGGAACAATAATCCTCACGACGATTTCTGCACTTGAAGCTTGCTTTCTTCCATCTTCCTGATCACGCGCATGAATCATCAATACAGTATGGCAGCATTCCTAAATATTATACTGTGATATTTCTGACAGGAAAAAAAAAAAGAACGATAAATGTTTTGCTCACTGGATGTTTTTAGACAGTCGCAAAGAGGCGGCTAGATTTCAGAAAAAAATTCTACTTTTCTAGAATTTCTAAAGGCAGCAGCTGGGTATTAATTTGAGAGAGAATATAAAAAGAGGTCAAAAGCAGGTTACAAGCAGAGTAAAAGCAACATTATGCATAAAAGCAGGGAGTTATCATTTTAGCTTTTTTTTTTTTTGTTGTTGTTTTGTTTCGCTTTTGTGGTACGGGTTTGGTAAGTTACAAATTTAATGGTGTACCTGAAGTCTCCATTAGAACCAGTCCAATGAGTACAGTATGTCCTTGTTGCCCTTCATACTTTGCTTTAGTATGGTACACGTATTGCATCGGACACACCAGTGCAAAGTTTACCTTTACAGCGTTTGCACTTCAAGTGTCCTCACGAGTGCTGAGAGAGCCTGTTAATCCCAGAGACAGGTGGCTTCCACTTCAGTTCCTTTTGGAGAGTTCCAGTGTCGTCTCTTCAGTGGTGAAAGTGAGCAGCATGGGGACACCCAGTGGTGAGACGCGAGTACTGCCTCGTATAGTCTACCACACAGGCTCGACCCGCACGTCTTCAGTGATAGAGAAATTCCAGTGATCTATGCATCGGAACAGGGTATACATACGTCTATTAAAATGGCACGTCAGACATATTAACATCTGTTTCATCACTGTTCATGGTTGTTTGGTCTAAAGGTGCAGTTGATGGGGGTGGGGGGGACACGGGTGGCTCTGGAGATGATATGGGATGGGTTTCACAGACTTTCTCTGGATACGAATAAATAAAACCAATTTACAGCAATAAACAGCAAAATAAATAGAGTAATTTTGATAAATGGCTAAAAACGCAGGATCGGTGTAAAATGAGGCAAACGAAAGGGCAGCGATCCGATTACCCAACTGCTTGTTTTGGTTTTAATTTGCTTGGTGGAAAAAAAAAAAAAAGAAAAAGGAAAAGTCACTCAAAAATCACCGACAGTTGGGCGTGGCACTCCACCGCTGAGAGCTGGTGAACTTCTGAGTAGGCATCCCGCACGGTTCGTTCATGGGGCCTGCTGACGTTCTCTTCCTGGAGATGCTACTCGGTGAGGTGCTACAGCGAAGCAGGAAGTGATCTTCAGATTCGCTTCACTCTGCCGCACTGTCTTTGCGCGCCTCCTTCTGCTGCTGCTCCAGCTCTCGCTTTCGAAGCTTCTCGCGCTGTTTCTCCGCTTTCTCGCGGTTCCTTTTGGCCTTCTCCATCAGGACTTTAAGGTCTTTGATCTTTTTCTTGATCAGGGCACGGTCCTGCGAGGAGGTGACTCCAAGGGCCTGAAAAATATGTAACTTAGTTCAAGCTTTACTAACTCACACTCGTAAACAACAAATATCATGTTATGTACCAGAATATTAAAAACAGCACAGAGAGGAAAAAATATTATTCATAGATATAGTTTGTGATGTTTTTTTTCATTTTTAACGGTGTGCTTGTGTGCGTGTGTTTGCATGTGGTGGTAGACCACATATATATGTGTGTGGATTATGTGTGTATTTAAGTATTAAGCACATTTAGGCGTATATGTATGGAGGTATGTATGTATACAGTTTAAAGTTAAAATTTTGCACATGATAAATAGGGAATCTTATTGATATGTCCAATTATTATGGGTTAAAGGGGTAGAAGTAGATAAGTTTTATACATCTTCCTCATTTTCAGATGTGTTATTTATTTCCAGTTTACACATAACCTATATGAGTATTATTGCTTTTTAGTTATTGTTTTCTTTTGGTTTGTGCGTATGTCTGTTTAGTAGAGTTTGATAATGATTTTCTCTTTCTTTTGTCTTTTTCTTTTACTTATTCGAAATAAATTACAAATACACGCATCGAACAAGAAAACAAAGAAAAAAATTTAAGGTGAACCAAAACTATCTATGAAAACCATTTTCAAGAATCTTAATATTTTTTCAGATAATGCAGAAAATGATTTCAGAGAGTTGGGGTTATGGCTGCAAAGCATTATTGCCTTATGTTTTGGAAAAGGTTTGATGATTAGAGGGGTAGCAAGTAGCAAAGTCACACTATAATTTACATTTACATAATCAACAGGATCATGTAGTTTATTTACTGGCAGTCAATTTAGGTCATCAAGTGCAGGTGTAGAATGAAGATGGGACCAAATTTAAGCATGAATGAACATTTGAGATCTGGAGAAGACAACCTGCATCTGATTGGATCAATATTTCTTTGCTGGGGAAAGCTGGACTGAACAGACTTACAAACCTCAATGCAGTTGTGTAAAACATAAACAGAATACAATCATTTGCAAATTCTTTTCAGGCTACACTCAGTTAAATACACTACAAAGACACAATATTGAATGTTCAAACTGATAAACTAGCGTTTTTTGTCATTTTGAATTTGACGCCTGCAACGCGTTCCAAAAAAGCTGGCACAGGGGCAACAAAATACCGGGAAAGTTGAGGAACGCTTAAAAAAACAGCTGTTTGGAAGATTCCCCAGGTGTGCAGATTAATTGGAGACAGGCGAGTGTCCTGACCGGCTAGTAAAGCTTCATCCCCCAAAGGCTCAGTCGTTCAAAAGCAAGGATGGCGCGAGCTTCACCACTGTGACAAACTACATGAGCAAATAGTCCAACACTGTAAGAGCGTGTTTCTCAACGTACAACTGCAAAGAATTTATGGATTCCATCATCTAAAGTCCAAAATACCATCAAAAGATTCAAAGAATCTGGAGAAATGTCTGCACATCAGCGGAAAGGCCAAAAATCAACACGGAATGCCCATGACCTTTGACCCCTCAGGCACAGCTGCATTAAAAACCCACATCGGTCTGTGATGGATATGACCAGCTGGGCTCAGCAACACTTCGGGGAATCATTGTTAGTTATCACAGGTGGTCGCTACATCTACAAGCGCAAGCTAAAACTCCACCGTGCAGTTCCACAGCCAATTATCGACAACACCCAGAAACGCCGCCGGCGTCTCCGGCTCATCTGACATAGACTAGTGCAGCGTGGAAAAAAAGCGCTGAGGTCTGACGAGTCCACGTTTCAAATTGTTTCTTGGGAATCATGGATGGATGCGCGTGTCCTCCGGGCTAAAGAGGGAAAGGACCGTCTAGATCGCTATCAGCTGTTGTTTGTGATGGTGTTAGTGTCCGTGGCATCATGGGTGACCTGCACATCTGTGAAGGCACCATTGAAGCTGAGAGGTACGTGCAGGTTCTGGAGCAACATCTGCTGCCATCCAAGCAACCTCTTTTTCAGGGACTTCTGCTTATTTCAGCGAGACAGTGCCGGGCCACATTCCGCACGAGTGACAACAGCCTGGTACCAGACCGGCCCGCCTGCAGTCCGGACGTGTGTCCCGCTGAAAATGTGTGGCACAGTATGAAGCGCAAAGTACCACAGCAGGCACTCTGGAATCTTGACCGATTGAGGTCGACCATCCAGCAAGAGCTGGGAAAGAATTCCACCTCCAAAGCTGTGTCGTTGGTGACGGAACACGGCGGTAAAATGAAAATTAAAAAAAACCCAATACAGTTCACCATCGTGTCTTTGCAGTGTATTTAATTGGATAAAGCTCGGAAAGGATTAGCAAATCATTGTATTCTGTTTTTACGTACGTTTTACATAACATCCCAACGTCATTGGAATTGGGGTTTGTATTTACATGATGGCAATGATTAGACGCCTTTTATTGAGGGTTATACTGTCCGTGCTGGCCCTGACATACCTTGAGCTCAGTGCTGTCCAGTTGTAGCAGCTGTTCCCCATCTATATTTTTGGCAGTGAATGCTGGGATATGCTGTTCGAGATTGAGGCCCATGAGCCAGCGGGCCACCTGCTGGGAGGTCCACTCTGTGATGCTGCGGTTCTGCCACTGGTGCTGCTTTGAAAGCTGCCCCTCGTCCAGTATCTGAGCGCCAAGAGGCAACAGAGACAGAGACACACAGAGGACAATAAGCTGTTCAAATGCAAACGCTCAAACCTGGACCACAAAGCATCTGACCGTGATTTACAAGAATAAATTCTAACCCATGCATTTGTCACCATAAATATGTGGGAATGAAACACAGGCAGGTGCTGATAGTCAACAGGCAAATAAAGCGTCAAAACACACACGCACACACACACACACTCATACTGCATGACCTCTGGAGGCCCGCAGCCTCGGTCTCACCTCATCATCTATCATGTCCAGACTCTGAATGTGGCAGCAGAGGAAAACAGTAGAGAGAGACTTGGTCGTTAGCAGAGCGGAAACAAAATGGCTTCCTCCAAAGCAGCCTGGGCCGACATTTCAACGCAGCAAAATTTAACGGCGCGCACCAGTCCCCTGACGCCAGGGAGGTCGTGTCTTCACCCACGCTTGTTTATTTGCTGGCGGGACTACGTAGAAACTGCCAGGTCAAACTTGGTGGAGGAGTGAAGCACGTGCCAAGGAAGAACCCATTAAATTTCGGGACATATTCCATTAATCTAACATTAGTGGCATTAGCGGAGATCTGCGGTCTCCGAGTGTCCGTCTGTCAGCGGGATTACGTGACAAAGTACCAGAGAGTTTTCCATGAAACTTGGTGGAGGGGATGAGGGAGTGGGTGGAAGGACATTTTTCTCGGGAAATATTATAATGACCTTGGCAGGGGGACATGCTCGGCAGTGTTCCTCTAGTTTTAGGCTGGTGTTTGTTCTGACATGAAAATATAGGTTATTTTTATGACCATGATATCTATAAAGATTATAAATGGGATCACTGACACAAATTAAAAAAATAAATAAATAAAGGTCAGCCTTTTGGTTAATTTGAATGAATCCAGATAAGGAGAAAATGACACTAATTTTGTAAGTTTTTTTAATAAAGTAAGGATGAGTCGCTTCACTTTGAAGTTTTAAAGAAGACATTTAAGTCAATTGCTGTAATTTCTCTATAAATCAGAGTTTTGAATATTTTTGCTACATTTGAACTGAAAGGATGTTTAATCAAAGTTCTATGTTTGTTTTACATTGTGTTCACATTTTTAAACTCGGTCTAGGTGTGCTTGTCTGGATTTTAGAAATCAACTGCCTCTTTTTCAATCTTCTTGATCAGTGATGTGCGACTGGATCGGCGACCAGTCAATTACGCTGGTTTTAATGACGTTTTGACGTCTTGGCATCGGCATGTCTGAAGGTCAATTAAGAAAAATATCCACACTGTATGCAAACAATTTTATTTACTCCTACAAAAGTTTTGCTGCAATCTGCTGATAAAAGCTTTGTCATGCAAAGTGTAGTGTTTTGATTATGTTTGGACATTTGTTATGATTAAGTTGATTTCTATTAATTAAAAATAACTGCACATCAGGCAGACTGTAGTGAAGACCACCAGGACAATGGCGTAATAAGGTTAAATAAATTTCAGTGTCATTTATGATTAAATTTTTGTATTTTAACAGACGCAAAAAAAAAAAAAAAAATGACACTGGCATTACAGTCCAAGTCCAAATATCCAAATATCTGCAAAATGATTGGCCACTGAAAAACCCATATCAGGAGACCGCTGAGTGTCATCGTATAGAGATTAGAATTCATAAGAAATTGTAAAGAGCCGTACATGTACCTCATTTGAGGAGAGCACCAGGTTGTGGGAGCGTCCCGACATCCTGGCTTCATTGATCAGGCCACTGATCTCCACTGAGCTGCTGCTGCTGGCACTCAGATCGTCGTTTAAAGAGGGTCCCTGAGAAATCAACAGCACACTTAGAGGACCGGTGATGAGAGCCAGCTGGCTCCGAGGCTGAATTTAGCTGATTTGATGGAGTGGCTCTGTTTAATTTATTGTAGCTGTGGAGCGTTATTGATTAAAAGCGAAATGTTTTTCTTTTAGTATGCTGATACTGAGGCCGAGTTATTCAAGGCCGAGTTGGAAGCGCATGGATCAAGAAAAAGCACGACTTTTCTACTGATCTGAGTAGCCCAGTGATTGGTTGACGATTCAAAACTGGACTCAAGCAGTTTGAAAGACTGACAGGAGACAGCGTCGTGTGCACCCCTCTTTTTTAAGATGTTCCCTTTCTGAACAAACTGAATGTGGCCAGTGGACAGCGATGGTGCTGCAGCTGTGCTCAATTGCAGTCCAACTCAAAACACAATTTCCTCTTTCTCTCTGTGTCCTGAGCACGGGAGTGTTTGTGTGTGTGGGGACATTCTTAGAACCACAGTATCAACACCCGAGATCTGTTGATAAAGAAAAACTACTTGGGGTTGAAAAATGTGGAAAAAAAAGAAATATGGCTGTGGGTCCTCATTTGATGAGCGTCAAAACATTCAGTCAGTATGCGTGTGAATGAGCCGCTTAGTAAAAAACAGCTTGATTTATAGGGCGTCTTCGATCTTAAGCTTGAGACTGAACGTGTGGCTGCATTACATGCTGCCTCTCAAAGCAGCTCGTTGGGTCTGAGGATGAAGTGAGACTAATCTTACACGCTCAGACTTGCAGATTTTTGGGTTACGTGAGTCCCCGCATAACTATTGATGTGCATAAATGCGTCTGTTTGATGAGGAAGTCTTGTGCTGAGAGCTCATCCTCGGCGAGGGAAAAGAAGCGGATTGGTGCAGGATCATAAAATTATCAGAGAATAACTACATCTGATGTTGGACAGGATTGGATATGCGAGTTCGTCCACTGCAACAAATGTCCATTTTAACAAGCTAAAGGGATACATGGATGCCAGACATTCTGGGATAATGTGGGAACAGATTTTTCCCATTAAATTTGAATTTAATACTTAAAAACAGATCAAACAACTGAGAAAATGGATAATCATGCAATGTTGTTAAAGGCATTTAAGATTATGGGAGATAATTATGTACTCTCATCCACTGTCTTACAGTTAATGATACAGGAATACAGCTGGTCCCATCCCAATCAAGCCCGTTTAGCTCACTTTACCCACTAATTTCCATTGCAGAAGCTCAAGCTATGATTGAATGAAACACAGAGGAATACAATACCAAGTAATATGAATAGGAGAAGAAGTGGGGCCATGTAAGGGAGTTCTGTGTGACAGATGTGACACAGAGAGATCAGAGCTGCGTTCTCAAACATCACAAATCCTGCTATTACATTCACAGTATTCAGCAGATCTGACATGTCGTGACATCACAGGTCAGCGTGACCTGTGCGAGGAGAGGTGTGCGTTTCTTTTTTTCTCGGACAAATAGATAACTAAAATTGAAAAAGGAAAACATTACAGAGCGCTAAACACACGTTTTAATGTCCCAGAGTGTATGTAAATTGGTGGTGTGGCTCGTGTACCTTTGCCATCAGTTTCTCCGGGCTGCCTTCTGCTGACGGCTCCATGGAGCTGAGAGAGCTGAGATGGAAAACAGGGGTCATTGACAATTACTGTGCCAAACCTCCACTAATGGTGTCTGTTAACAACAGTTTAAGGCCCTGTGGGGGCTTGTTATTATTCTAACTGAGCAGCCATGGTGCCACAGGTAAAGTGTCCACCATGTGGAGCTGAATAATACAGATGCAGCTATTCACTGTACCTGTTTCCTGGTGAAGCTCTGGGATCTTTGTCCTTCACAATACTTTTCCTGAGGGAGGACCTGAGAAGAGCAAAAGCTCCTTACATTAATAAATATTAGTCTTCCCAAGCTTCAACTGCAATAAAAGTCACAAACTGTATTTACAACAAATATGTGACTAAAATAATCTCACATTGCTTTTAATTCCTCTATAGAACAAGTAAAAAGAGGTGGAGGCTGCTGATTGTCTTTCACACATGGTACGGGGTGTGCCTGCATTGCTGGTGGGTGCAACACAGATTCAAAACCAAAGCAGAGCATTTGGCTCCTCATGGTCTTACCCAGAGTCCAGAGCCTGTCTCTGCTCCTCCAGACTGTGAGACTGAGAACCTGCGATCACAAACACCCAACAATGACGGCCTCCGCTGCACTTCATGAGCTTTTTTTAATAACACCGGCTGCAGGAATATTCTATTCGCATGTGCAGTTATTTCAAGGGATCTCCTGAAGCTGCAGGTGCGCTGACCTTCTTGAAAGGCTCCTGTGGTAGACGGCGGGTGTTGCGTTCGTCTTGGGGAGCCTTCTGCACTGCCCGGGGCCCTGAGGACCCCTCCATCGCTAGAGGCCGCGCTACGAACGGAACCAGAGCGGCTGTGCGCTGGACTGTCATGTCCCTCTGAGGCCTGAAGACACACGTGAAGGCGCAGAAAGAGGAGGTGTTAGAAAGGAGAGGGAGGGCACAGGAAGCTGAAGCGCCAAAGTGGCAAACTAAATTTAAAAAAGGCGCCTGACATTCCACCATATCTAATTCCTGGTGCTGCTCTCCCCTGGAGCCCCTCGCACCGCCTGGTTTCACTCTCCCTGCCAATTCTGATCCAGTTCTCGGGTTGTTTATCCAATCTGAACCCGCTCCTGCTCCAGCTGAGTTAAGTGACGGCATTAGCCAGACAAGAGCCTTTCATCCGCAAAAATGCTACGGCTGTTATTATCACACTGGGATAAAACCAAAAAAAAAAAAAAAAAAAAAAAGAAGCCAACAAAAAAAAACCAAGAGACCAAGTTGTGACAGTCTCAATTAGTGCTGCCGAGCAACACACAGCAATTAATCCATTAAAAAGAATCAAATGAAAATGGACAGGGGTTAAAGACGCACACTGATAGAAACACACACATTAATCAAACATCCTGTGGTGAAATTTAAGGCTTATTAAACGTGGGGATGATCTAATGAGAATAACTGAGCTCGTTTAATTAAAAAGCCAAACTATCACATCTGTCCAAGTCACTTCTGGTTGACGTCTCAACAGCTGTTGGTGTTTCAGTACTAAGGATGTTTTTTTTTTTTTTTAAATGTGTATTTTAATACAAACCTCTCCTTCTGTGGAGCTGATGCTGTCGCGGGCCACTCCTCTATAGCTCCTCTTATTGCTGGATGAGTGCGGAGAACCCTCCCTGAGGTCTACACACACACACACACACACACACACACACACACACACACACACACACACACACGCGCGCACACACACACACACACACGCGCGCACACACGCGCGCGCACACACACACACACGCACACACACGCACACACAATGAGCGCATTACCAATTAAGGACTCTGTGAAGCCGGTGCTCATTCAAACTGCACTTCTGCTTTATGAATACCACTAATGAATGAATAAGTGTTTTGGCTTGTTATGCGGCTTAACAGCTAAGAGCAGATCAAGACAACTGCTCACCTCTAAGGCGCACATTCCAAAGGAATAGATATCCACGGCTGTGGTGACATTGGCAACAGCTGAAAGCAGACATTAACTCATGATTATCACACAAGCACAACAGCCACTCAGGAGAGTATCTGAGACAAATGATAAACCAGCAGGAGTTATTACCTCCATATTCTGGAGCAAAGAAATGAAGGCTCTTTTGCTCTTCCCGACAGGTTTTTACATGGTTGTTAATGGTGTCTGGAGCAACTGAAATTGGGAGACAATCAACAGAAATATTTTTATTAATACTAGACCTACAAATGATTCTAAATGTATTTAACAAAAACCCTTATTATTATTTTCTGTAACATCGCTGAACAATCTCTACCTGAGCCAATCTTGATGAGGCCGTTGTGCTGGATGAAGATGGTATCGCAGGTGAGGTTGCCATGAATGATGGGAGGTTCACACGAGTGCAAGTAGCTGGACAAAAGCAACAGGGTGCAAAAGAGTTAATTAATACTACTATAACCGAGTTACATTTTGTGAACTGACTGCAGCAGTTCGTGGTTTGCAAAATATGTCACTTTTACATTATTTAACCACCATTTATAAAACTGAACAGACCTAAAAACAGCTGATTAAAATGAGCTTTTTGTTATACTAACCTGAGGGCAGACAGTATCTGTGTGCACCAGCGCTTCCAGGCCTGACAGAAAAGATAAAAAATAGGTTTAGAAAAAAAAAAAAGTAACTCAGTGTTTGTTAGATTAATCCGGAAATAGCTGCCCTTTTGAGCTGCAGATCAGCTCTCACACCTTTTCATTCATGGTCTTGTGATTTTTCTTGGTCTTTTTCAGAAACTGTTTAAGACTTCCTGAGGACATGTACTCAGTGATGAAAATAACCTGCAGAAGGAGAAGCGATTCACAGGAGTAAGCATGACAGCGATTACATAAGCATTAGAACTATTTTTAAAAATGGAAGAAAAAAAACAGCATTTACCCTTGCTCTGTTCTCTTTGACATCAGCCCAGTACTTGTGGAACTTCACAATGTTTAGATGCTCCAGCTGGATCAAATTGTCAAAGACTGCTTTGACTTTTTCCTGTAAAAAATAAATAAATAAATAATAAATAAATAAACAAACAAACAAACTGAAGAAAGTCATCATTAATGCATCATGCTACACACATAGCATTACATACTGTTAATGAAATTGCTGCTGTGAATGGTTGGAATTAGTTTTATCACAGATTATTTGCAATTGCATTCCAAGCAACCTGATAATAGATGACCAGCACATCAATTTTTAACAGCCTGGCCACATCTTCACCAATAGGTTGATTATTCATTGGACAGATTGTCCTGCACGTCCCAGATCAGATGCAAAATTTGCAGAAACTGCCTTCAGCAAAACTGTTTTTTTCCCTACACCTGTACAGCACACCGTATTGGAAGGTTTCCATGACGTCTCTGTCAGTGCCACGGGGGCTCAGTCGGCCTGTGTGTATACAGAACGTTTTTGCACAGTACTGAACAGCGCATCGTCTATCCAGATATTTATGTTTTTCTAAAAGCAATTGTAGAGAAAGAAAGGAAAATACACTTGAATTTAATTGTTTACATTTAGACTGGTTAGCTCTAGTTATCAATTCTAGGCTAGAATTAGATTGTATCACCTGACTGCTGTGCAATGTCTACTCGTATATGAGGGAAACACTGGTTTTGATCCTTATTCTATCAGTAAATCAGCCTTTATACTTCAAATTCCCTTTCAACACCAAAATCAGCATGAATATACTTGTTTTTTTTAAACCCAGGTAAACTTACTAAAAATAGACAGACTCCTTTCACATCACCGGCAGCCCTGCATCCGATTGACAGTAACCAAGTTTGCCTTCGTTTTTTTTTTTCCCTTCTGGTGCATCATGTTTGACATCATCACACTGGCAATGTCATGAACACACCAGAAAACAGGGTAATAGGCAGTAGAAAGCACCATGGAAGCCAGTGAGATGTCGGTTAATGTTATTTTCTTAAATCTTGTGCTGCTCTTTCAAAGTACACAAACTTGGTGCAGACTGAATGATGCCTGAGTGCTGTCCTGAACAACGATAGATAGAATTTGTAGATAAGATAGCAAGGAGTCACAGAAGTGTCCAATGACTGCAGGCAAAGGCAAAGCTACCGCTGCCATGCTATGATGCATGGCCGCCCCCTATAGCAATACACACAGTAGCGCTAAGCTGAGGAGTTCAATCTACAGCCGTTCAGGGTGACATGTCTTGTTAATTGCGGGCACAAATTAGCTGCCAAGCACAGAATTATGCATTGATTTTCATGCACTTTATTTTGTTGGAACATAACGCACTTATATTTCAATATGTGCAATTCTGTGGCCAGAGACAGAAACCTCTTTATGGTTAAGTAAAAATAATGCCTAAAATGCCAACAATGTGCAAAAAAAGAGCCTTAACAACCACTAGTTTTGGACTGGTTCCTCTCTCTCCCCTCCAGGTTTGAAATGTTTTTCTAAAACTACACAGGTGCATGTGTTCTCTGCTGTGGTGCTGAAAGCATCAAGTCCAACTAGTTATTTAAGCAGCTTAAAGCCAAAAGGGAGAACAAAAACCAGAGGGCTTCCACATTGTTTGTGAGATCAGAGCAAAGAATGCAACCTGATGCAAAAACATTTGCTGAAACCTTTTTTTCCCCTTTGTACATATCTTCACGCTGCCCTCAATCAAATGTCTCCGCATAGTGATTATTTATCAGCATTACATGGTACACATATATTGTACAGAATAGGCCCCCACCTCTTGTAGTTTGAAATTTTTCCTTTCTGAGAACATGACCTCATTCCACACCACTTCAACTCCTTCCTCTGTGTCCATGGCCAAGTAAGCATTATCGATCCCCGGGACATTGCGCTGATTCACCTTTAAGGGGGAAAAAAAACCAACGTTAGCATGTGATACATTGCATAAGTATCTTGGGCATACTTAAATTTGACACCCAACAGACACATCCAGTACCTCCTCTCTGCGTTTCTGCCAGCGTCCACACGGACTCTCCTCTAAAATCTCTGACTCATCCTCGCTCTCCTCTTCCTCGTCTTCTGTGGCAGCCGTGGCAGGAGGCTGAGTTACCATGGACACAGGGGGAGACACCGATGACACTCCTTGACCTGTGGGTGCGGCAGCCATGGACTCTGGCTTCACTTCCTGGGCAGTATCAGGGGCCTGCTTGTTCTCTCCCTCAGACATCTTCCTCTTTGTCGGGCCCTGCAGCCTGCTGTGACACACAAATCCCCCCCCACCAGAATATCAGCGTACCGATACATAACTCGGGCTTGTTAACTGTTACGTTCAAGTTACGCCTGCGAGTTAAACTCCACCTTGAACGCAACTTGACAACACTACTGAGTGCTTGATAGCCGGCTAACCGAGTTGAAGCGCTTAACACCCGAGTAACAGCTGAGAGTTTATAAAAGAAGTTAGCTGAATTGGCATTGCATGGTTAAGGCCATGATCAACCGCATCACACAAAAAAACAAAGTATAATTCGGACATGTGGTGGACATACGTGTTAAAGACGGGAGATGTGACGATGCCAGCTCCAGTTTAACAGACTTTCGCCGTGCAGGACCGTACCCAGCTTGTTATTTAGCCTCGATAGCTGCAAATCTTCCTGGTTTTCGGCGAAGTTGCGGCTAGCTTCCTGCCGCTGCTAGCTCCTTGGCCACGGCGGGTTCCCGACTACAGGGAACAGCAGCGAAACCAGCCGGCGAGCCAGTAGCGATGTTCAGCGTGCCAGCTTTATTCACCGCCACGCCTAATCAATGCCGAGGCTTTGCTCGCTTGCTAGCTAGCTAGCGTTATCTGTTAGCAGCAGTCCGCCGCCCCTTAGCTGCCTCTCAAGACTCCCAAGCCCTGCTAATGAGTGCTCTGAAAATTAGCCGCCGCTAAATGTACGTCAACTGGGGACTCAACAGCAGGCCCGCGCTCATTTGCTGACACACGACATGGCCGCGTTTCAACGACACGCGAAAAAATGCAACTAAGACAGGTTAGTGATGCTATAAACTTCGTATGTTCTGACTGACTGCGGCTAGGTTAACATTTAGCCAGATATGATGGCGACAACTTCCAGATGCACACTGCGCGACGAGCGCAGGCACGTCAGAGACGGAGGTGGTTGCCAGCTAAGCGCGAGAAGAATCCGCCTTCCGAGTGCCTCAAATATGTTGCCGCTGCGCCTCCTTATGTAAACCACAAATGTATTTTTACAGAATTTTGAGTGAGGCAATATTCGTGATATAAGGTCGAAGGCCACTTTTTAAAAAAAAAAATTAAAGTCTTAAATGAAAGCAGTCAACTACCAGACGCTAAAAAAAAGTAAAGGTCAACTAAAACTACTTTGTAAAAACCGCATTGTTAGCTAAACTGCTTCATGTAACTGCTTACGAAGACTGCTGAAACAATGCAAAAAATTGAGAAAAAAAAATCAAAAGACGAATTAATGTCCTTAATGATGAAGCTTAAGAAAGCAGTCATCATATGGTTGTGTTGAAAAAAGGTTCACATTTGCAGCATCAAAGTGTGTTTTTTTCACTTCATTTAAAAGGTAATAGCAAAGTTTCAATGAAAGAATGAATGTCCTTCAAAAGCTAAACATTTTGATACGTGAATGGTTTCTGCAGCTTGAAAGTATTTAAAAATAGTTAAGACAGCAAAACCTGTAGTAAAAACTGACAAGAGGAGAAAGAGGAAATGGAAAATTTGCCAAAAAATGCTGCAGTAATGCTAAAAAAAAAAGTAGACAAAAGATCCAAAAGCTACAGAAGCCGAGAAGGGTCATACATTCATACATTATATTTTCTTTGTTTTCCCGCGATAACGAGTTAATTCCGTTTGTTTTCTCAAGATAACGGGATAATTAATTCGAGATCTCGAGAAAACAAAACTATGTAAATCATTGCAGGAGACGTCACTGAGTGCAGCAATGTCGTGGGAGCAGGAGCGTATTGATCACCGCATCATATGTCTTTTCAATCAGGGCCTCACGCAGGCTGAAATAGCATCATGCCTCGCTGTTACAGATAATATTCACATCAGTGTGCGTCATTTAAAGAGATGGCCAGCGAGGCTTCAGCTTCAGGGAATCATGTGCGATGGAAAGGCCCCTCATATTATGTTTGTTTTCTTGATATCTTGAGAAAATGATCCCATTATCTTGGGATTACAAAGTTTTGTTTTCTCGAGATCTCGAGATAATTGACTCGTTATCATGGGAAAACAGGGGAAATATAATGTATGAATGTATGACCCTTCTCGGCTTCCGTAAAAAGCAATAATGCCACAGTTATTATACTAGTGTTACATGGATAAACTCAGTCAATGAACTCATTCCTTGTGTACATCTAGTACACCTTCGTAACATGACTGTATAACTATAAACTCTATATGACTTCATGGAAGGTCATTTCCACAGGGAAAAGAAACAAGACATGGAATCGGAAATATGATACATTAAATGAAATCTATTTTATTTTACCATAATAACACAAAATTCTGACAAATTAGGTTTTATTTAAGTCAAATAATACATTCTAAACAAATTCTGTGATAGTATGAGATTTGTTTGATCACATTATTTCTGTCAGTTTCTGACATCATGTTGTCAAGACCTTCTCTTATTACTGACTGGAAATGAAAGCTGAGGAATTCCCCCAAACCTGGCAACCAGGCCCCCAGCGTCCTGCTGTGTCCTGCATGTCTTATTTGTTATGGGCACAGATTGACGGATGATAAGGCCAACTGAAAACTGAATTATGATAAAAGGTTGTTTCGGAGAGTCACAACAAACCACTGACAAGGCAATAGATGTCAGGGCATTAAATTTACCACTAGGTGTCCAAATAGTTTGTGTGAGAGACGTTGAGGTTATGAGGTCAAATTCCTAAAGCAAAACCCCACCCACCAGAGAAAGCCACCAATCAAACTCTGGGGAAATTTGAAGTGTATTTAAAACCCCACACAGTCAACTATTTTAAATTGCTGCTTTATTCTATTTTATTAAATGTTGGAACAAAAAAAGATAACATTAAGACCACTGCATCTTTACCGTAGAATATAATGCAACAGCCCTGCAATAAATACTCCATTCAAGAAGAGTTTCATGTAGTATTTCCCAATAAGGTGCATAAGGGTGAAAGTATAACCCAGTACAGTTCAACAGCATCAAAAATTACAGTCCCAATAGCAATCATTAAAATATGTCAACACACCCGGCAAAGAGATTAAAAAAAAAAAAAAAAACAACAACATAAAACTTCTCCTGAAGGGAGAATTATTGCAGGGTTATTGCATGATATTTTATGGTAAACATGCAGTGGTTTTAATGTTATGGCTGATCAGTGTAACATATGATAATAATAAAATTCCTTGTGTCATTGAACACCCCAATTTTTTTTAGAAATGTTGACAATAAGACATAACCTCTCTTTCCTCGGTAGTTTTGTGCCTGGTTGAAACTGTGATTTCATTAATGATGATCAAATCCTTCAAATCTACCGTTATGGAATACTGCAAGACATTTTCATATTGGGCTTTGCTTGTGACTCCTCTGCAGTCACTGCATACGTGAACACCTCAACCATGTTTTTTTCATAAACGTCTCCTGTTTTGAACTTTATCATTTCCCAGAAATGTTGTCTCAGCCATGTCTGATACATGATTCAGATAAGTTTCACCGCGCAGTTCAGCATGGCCTGAAAATGTTGGGACTGGGGACAGAACCCCCCCCCCCCGCCTCTAAAGGGCCC